>OX578143.1:149035564-149245564 GCA_951213105.1 Amaurobius ferox
CCTTGCAGAAAGATAATCTTTATTTTTTATGTGCTGTTCGAGAAATGCAAATTGTTTCTTTTTAACAATTTACAACATAGTTGGAAAGTGTTTATAACTTTGTTCATTCTGTCTATCTGTCTGTCTGTCCGTTAGCACCATAACTGCCGTAAAAATGACTTTATCAAAATGAAATTTTAGTATGTTGTTTAGACGGTTTGTGGGACCTATGAGAATATAAATGAATAATATCATCCAATTAGTTTTGACCTGAACCCGGGATGAAAAAATGAAATACATTTAACCCTATGAGATCTAATTTTTCAAACACTTTTTTAAGCGAATTTAAATTTCACAAATTGCTTCAAAAGTTTTAGGAAATATTCAAATTATCCCATAAAAAATATGAAAAAAATTTCGGCAGAATATATTCGGTAGTTTTTTAAATAAAAATTAAAATAATAATGACACGCATATTATATGAAGAGATCACGTGTCCACTTCAAAATAAAATATGGCATCCATATTGTGTCAAAATCGGGATTTTTAAAGTTGTTTTGAATTTATATTTAGTGTTGTATGCGTCCTAAAACCGATTTATTTAAATTTTTTCTGTGCATCTCTATACTGTGACAACGCAATTATAATATTTGTGAATTTAAATGATCATCAAGCTTATTTCTACAACGAAGCCTAATTTTCACTTATGGAGAATGTAAACTCATAAAGATGTAGGATGAGTTGTATAAGGAGTTCTTTAACACAAATTTATTTAGCTTTTGTCTTTAACGCAAAATGATTTAGCTCTTTAAGTCTGAAATATAGCTGATATGAATGAAACATTCATTGCTTTTACATAGAGAACATACGATTTTATAGCAGACGGTTTTTTCGATGAATTTTTAAGCATAGAGTTAAATTATGTTTACATCCATGGTTTTAAGTTTTTAAATGAAGTGAATTATTGTAGTAGTAGTATGAATGAAAGGAATGGAATAAAAGTGTATGGATGAAATATTTACAGCTTTTACATAGAGAGCCAGGCAATGTATATTTCAATGTTGTCATTTGACATAAATTTGAATTTCAAGTAAAATAAATTATAGTAGTATTGCGATAATTTTAAAAATATTACCACTGAATGTATCGTACTTTTGAGAAGTTTAAATAGAATTGCATCTCCGTTGGAAAGTGTTTTATAATCAATGCTTCATGCATGGTTGATCGTTCTTACTATTTTTTTTTCGTTTGAAAATATTCCCCTATACTACTGAGAAACAAAAGCCTCTGAATAGATGAGCACTCGGTCAGGGCGTGTTGGTTTTTACTGACATTTTGTGCAAGGGCTGAGTGGAATAAACAGTAATGGGAAGACAACAACTGCAAAATAAGTGGGAAAATGTAAATATTTTATTTTGCACAAAACTAAGTTTCTTAATTACGCCATATATGAAATAGACTTCGGTACATTCAGCGGAAGGAACAGTATTTGCAAATTAAGGCACACACGGATGTGTTTTGATTATATTTGATGGTTTCTTTAGATGACTTCTCACCCAAAGGATGTTGAGCGGAAGGCCATGAAAAACACAGAACGAACACTCAAAAATACGTCTACAGTTGCAGAGTCCAATTCGATGATAAGGGCTTGCCATTTCGTCCCAGTAGCTCAACGGTAGAGCATCGGCTGGCCAATTCTGAAATACGGTCTTCTTTTACCGTCTGGGGCGACAAGGCTTTTTACAATGGCGCCCAAACCAATCGACTCTGTAAGTTAGTGCAAAGATGCCGGAGGTCTGAAAGTGACCCTAGTACGAAAAGTACGGATTCAGTGGATTCT
Organism: Amaurobius ferox; assembly: GCA_951213105.1. Lineage (NCBI taxonomy): Eukaryota > Metazoa > Arthropoda > Arachnida > Araneae > Amaurobiidae > Amaurobius > Amaurobius ferox. Next base: position 149,037,384 of record OX578143.1, read on the forward strand.
GGAAGATTTCAAATTGATAGCATAACTACCACGCAGAATACTAATCTGGGTATAAATAGTAGTAGCAGGAGGCTAACCTGGGGAGAAAATAGCAGGAGATGGTGATTCAGATTGTCAGTGATTCGCCAGTCTGACATTAGAGGGTGGAGAGTCCACTTCGACGATAAGAGCTTACCATTTCGTCCTAGTAGCTCAACGGTAGAGCATCGACTGATTAGTTCGAAGATCCAGGGTTCGATTCCCCGTTGGAACAGCAAGACTCTTTGCACAATATACAAAACAATACCCATAGACAAAAACAATACACAAAGAAATGCATACACAATACACATAGACATATAACAACCCATACACCAATAGTGCAAATTACATTTTTACTACAAGAAGTATTTAACAAAATTTAAAGAAGAAAGAAACAAAATAGGAAAAATTAATTTAAAAAAGAAAAAGTAGAATAGAAATAAAAGAATAGAAGTAATACATAAGAATAGAGAAGATAGAATACATATAAATAAAAACGCAACAATCGTTGAAACAAAATTACTAATGCCTAAGAAAAAAAAAAGAAAAACATAAATTTCGAATCATTTATCGATTGAAACGAATTTAATCCGTTTGAAAAATTAAAGTTTCAGAAAGTTTAGTGGAGGTGTGTGTAAACCTCAGATATTTACTCTATTAGTATACGCCAATTATGTTTACTCTATTACTTACTGCCAATTATGTAAGAGTCATTTCCAAAACATTTTTCGGAATAAATATTTCTCTTCCCATTCTATCCACTTTCCCAGCACAGACGATCCAGTTAAAGAGAGAAAATCAAAGAGAAAGTTTTCAGCATGCGGGGAAGTAGAAAAGACTCAAATATTCACTGATAAAAAAGACAAAAGAAGAAAGCGCGGCATCTTCAAGACTTTATTCTCGAGTCTCATACACATCTGAATATTTTATAACCTGTCTGTGTTCACTTTTTCCCCCGTTTTATAGAAAGTAATAAGATTAAAATGGAACCCCCTTGCAGAAAAGATAATCTTGATTTTTTTATGTGCTTTTCGAGAAATTCAAATTTTTCCTTTTTTAATTTTTTGTCGTTTGAAAACCTATCCCTATACTACTGAGAAACAAAAGCCTCTGAATAAGTGAGCTCTCAGTCAGGACGTGTTGACTTTTTACTGATATTTTGTGCTAGGGATGAATGGAATAAACAGTGATATAAAGACAACGATTTAAAAATAAATGGAAAAATATGGATAAGATTTTATTTTTCACAAAACTAAGTTTCTTAAATGCACCTTATATGAAATACACTACGGTACATTCAAAGGTAGGAACAGTATTTGTAAATTAACACACATATGGACGTGCTTTGACTTTATGTGACGGTTTCTTTAGATACTTCTCGCGTCCAGCTCACCCTAAGGATGGTGAGCAGTTACAACGGAAGGTCATAAAACACACAAAATGAACGCTAAGAAATACATCTAAATTAAGGAGAGAAAATCATGACAAAGACAATACACAAGGACAAAAACAATACACAAATGAATATAAAGACAATACAACAATAATCAAGAAAATACACATAGACAAAGACAATGCACCGAGAAATACATAGACAATACACATAAACATATATTAATAAAATGAGCTATACTCCAATAGTGTAAATTACATTTTTACTATAAAAAGTATTTAATAAAATCTTAAAAGAAGGAAACACATTAGGAAAAAGGAATTTAGAAAAAGAAAAGCAGAATAGAAATAAAAGAAAGACAAAATAAAAAATAAAATTTAAATGTAAAATAATAATGGATTTAAAACAGAAAAGTAAATAAAACCATAAAGATAACAGAAATTCAATAATACTAAAAGCATAAGCAACTCATAAACTATCCGTTTAAGTAATGCTATCAAAAATACTCAACCATTAAAATACATTTTTTATTTTGTTAATTGAATTTTTGTTTTCACAAATATAAGGAAACAAAATAAGTTGAGTTACAGAAAAATGTTTGGTCCAATGAAATGAATGACAAGAGAATCCACATTTTGATCCATGCCCTCATAATGAGTACAAATACAATTGGAGGTAGATTTATTGTAGATAAAATCTAGGAAAAGGCCATGTCCAGTCCGAAAATATGTTAAAAATGTGTCATAAATGCTTAGTTTGAGGTCAACGAAAGGTAGGGTCTATTCAGTTCTAGACTATTCAATCGTTAGTTCGTGGAAAATTAGAATCCTATAAGTTTTCATGTAATACATTTGTACAAAATTTAGTAATATGGAAAAGGGATTTTCATTCGAGTTTCTTCTGCATCTTTTCACAGCCCTTACTTATACTCAACTTTGGCAATAAGTTAGTCGGGAAAGAACCGGCTATCGTTTTATTTAAAACATTTTTGGGGGGGGGGGGGGGGGAAATATAAAAAAAAAAATGTGGATGCCATTATACACAAAATAACATTGAGTTTGAAGTATGGAGTTAGAAAGTATTTTTACCTCCATGGTTTGAAGTTTCTAAGTAAAATAAATGATTGTAGTACTGTGATTATTTAAAAAACATCCCTGCTTAATGTATGGCATTTTAGAGATGTTTAAAAAAGTGTATTGCAATTGGAAAGTGTTTCATAATCAATGCTTTATGCAGGATGGGATCTTCTTGTTGCTTAAACTCGAAGGCATAGAACGAGATCGTGTACTATCGAGCCAGCCCGTCTTTCTCCTACTTTTCATTTCCGATCAACCCCTCTCCAAAATATAATAAGTTACCCAGAAATTAAGTGGGATTTACAGTAACGCAAATACACCCGTCTTAATCTGCCCATTTTAGAGCCCATTCGTTCAGGTGCACATCAAAATGGGGTTGTAATAATATATCAATCACATGATATGACAATAATGTCATAACGGAAAAAACTATCTGGTACAGCAATGTACCGATACCAGTTTATTACTTTCCTTATAAACATAATGTATAAGGGAAGTATTGTGACGGGGTCGAAAATTCGAAATCGAGTTTTCGCCGGGAGACCACGTTTCAAGCATCCCTGATCACGAGTCAAACATTTTAAAAGTGATGTCTGCGTGTGTGTGTGCGTATGTCAGTGAGTCTCTGGAGACGATAACTTACGAACAAATGGACCGATTCGAACTAAATTTGGTACAAAAATCATAATCCATAAACACTGGAAGTCTATTGTTTTTATACGCAATCGAATGTTCAGAACCCCCCTAAATTTTCGAGTGAAGTTTTGAAAAAATCATCAAAAAATCAAAACCGCTCATAAAGTTACGCAAATAGACATTACTTATGCAATTTTTCATTAGAAAACGATTGGCATACATTTTAGAACGCTGACATGAACCGTTCTCGAAATATTGTACATTTTTCAAAAAAATTATCAAAAAGTTACATAAAATAAAAAAGAATATTTCCTATTGGGAAACATGTTCACTTTTCATATGTAATACCATGCGATAAGTTTGGTGACATTATGCTCGTGGATCTAGCTCGTTCCAGTCATGAAAAAGATACTTTGAGTAATACTTTTGTATTTGAACTCTAATAGTCATTTATCTGCTGTTAGAATAACTTATTTATACGTCCATAACGCTTGGCGAGATTTTGGGGACGAATTTGGTGGAATGTCCTCCACTTGGCGACATTTTTAATTGTTGCTAAATTAACAAAAATCTCGCCAAATGGATAAAATTGACGCTAAATCACTGAAAATGACGACTCATTGAAGAAAATTCAGTATCTTGGAAAGAATATAAGTATCTACTATAAGAATAATATTTTTTTAAACTTTAAAGGTAGTAAATTCATTGCATTATATAAGGAAAGTCATGTGTTGCCCACATCAGATTTTTTTTATTACAATTCATTTGCTCAATTGCATTTTTCAATGTATTAAATTCTATTTTTGACTCTAAGTGGGTAACACTTTCGAATTATAATCATTGGAACCAACAATACCGATTTTAAATTTTTTCTTGTAAAATTGGGAGAAAAAAAATTACAAGCAACAGAAAAATAGATGCTGGTATAAGAAAGGCAAACTCCCATTAAAAGAAGTCAAACTAACATGACACATAATTTTTCACGAAGACAAAAAAAAAGGCTTGACCTCGCAGATTTGAAAATACTTAAATAAGTCCTTCGTGGTCAGCCGTGTCAATTTCTTTTGGCACAAAGTACCCAATCCTTCTAAGCCAATCGGTGCCATAAGTGATCTACCAGTTATGATCTTGAATCGAGCTATAAATGCCAACCGATAATGCTGATAACAGCGATACTCCTCTTTTCCACTGAGAAGCACTGGTAGAAATAATACACTCGAACAAGAATAAGACAGAACAATTCGCCTGAGGGTTCGATAAAAAGGAAATTGTATCAGCTTCAAGAGTTATTTTGCAACTCGCGATTATTTCCAGTTTAACGTTGAATGAAATTTGAACTTAAATTACATTTCGATTATAACGTAGATTCAGGAATGCCTTTGTGAGGGTTCTATTATTTATTATCATTTTATTCTAATTCCGCTTTTCCTGATTTTAATATTTGTTCTAAATTTCTCATTCCGAAGAATCGCATGCTCACGATGGGCCAGATCTATAAGAAGGGCAGACTTTAGAATGACGTCTCTGTCATTATGCCGAGTTCGCGCGTGTGTGTGTTTGGATCGTCCATGGAAGAGTTATAGCCTGCAATCTTGTGAGTATATATAGTGTGTCGTAGTTGGATCATCCTAGGTTCAGATTGAAAGTCAGTTTAGTAATAGTTTAAGTTTGAAGTTGATTGTAGATGAGTGTGTCTGGGGTAGAATATATAATGCTAACGTTGTAAATAATGTGTATAGAGATTTGTAATATATACATATATATGTATGTGTGTGCTTTGCGAAGCTAGCTGTCAAGTTGTTTATGTGTCAAATTCCTTTATTGAACTCTAGTCTTTAGGTTATTAGAAGTTGAATTGAGAGTAAAGTAAATTGCAATGGTTCATGCAAGAGTCACGATCTTGAGTAGAAACCAAAATAGTACTTTATACCTTATTTCAGCAAAATATGACATGAATCTTTGACTTTTGAGTTTATAAAATTGAGTTCTTCTTACCAGTTCTGAGCAGTTTCACTTCTTGCCCCTTTCATGAAAGGGATAGATGTATTTTCCAGCTCTGCAGCACTCCTAGACAGACTTCACTGTGTGAATAAAATAAGTTTGTAGATACCGAGGTAAACATGTCAGGCTAGACTGACATCAGAAGTCTACTATCGACGTATTCATCCATTCAAGCACTGTAGGGTAAACTTCAGTTTGGACAATCGCTTGCGCTTAACCTAGCAGATGTTTCGGAAGACTATCTAAGATCAGATCTAAAATAGGCGTTGAATTTTATTCCAGTAATATTATGTGGTGTTAGATATGACCTCTGATTTCGATGGTCTAACAGTCCCATATGGACTTTCACAAAGAACAACTGTGCATACTGCAAAGACTAAGAAGCAGCTATGTTAAGCTGGAAAAGACGACCATAAAAATTCTGTAAAATTCTTTACCCAGTGAATATAACTCCAACCTTTGAACCATAGAGATTAGTTTTTCTCTGCTTAGCTGAAAATTGCCTGCAAAACCATCGTAATCTACCAAATCGGTAGATTGATTAGACACCATGCTCGGCAAAATGGAGTTCCGAAGATTACAAAGGATCAGTTAAGCTTTACGTCAACCTTTTAACTGTCGAAATGTCTTAAGTGCAGACGAAGAATGGCTGTTTCCTTGACAGAAGATGTAAGGCTATCCGCTAAGGTGAGCCACATGACCCTTCGCCAGTCTTGGAGCCAAACCAAGACGTATCGTTTCGGGGTGCCTGCGACAGAAGTCACTTACCCCCACATCGAAGATACCAATATGTCAACTGGCGATATCTATAGCATATATGGCTGTTTTCTTGGACACTCGGCTCTGTGCAGAGAGTGCTGATTTGATGGTTGCTGGTGGTAGGTTGAGGTCAATGATTGTCCTGCAGGGCTGCAACCCGCTAGAGGGTAAGAAGAGAGGAGAGGAGCAGAAACCGCTAGAGAAAGTTACACGAAAAGCAAGTGCATTAAGTTCTCAATTGCAATAAAAATTTAACATTGTCGAGACAAAGTCGAAACTGGAATTGTGAAATGTCAAACATTTATATAAAAATCTACAATATTAAATTACAATTAAAGAAAACGTGGATGAAAAATATAGTACTGGCCTAGCGTAGAAACGCGGGCAAAAGCAAGCAATCTGATTGGCCAGTGGCTGGGCCGGGAATGAAAACGATGCAGCGGTAATGCGCCATCTACCTGTGTTCATGGAAGATTTCCGACTCCTTTTATAGGAGGCAGTTGTAAGATTACGAAGGAAAACAGCGCCCCATGTCAACTCTAACGGTCGAAATTTGAACTATTTTCTTTTGCTTCGAAAATCGAAACCGCATAGTCATTTAAATGGAATTACTATGAAGGTCCTAATGCACCCCAATAATTTTGTAAGGAAAGATAGATGAATGTACACATTAGATCTGTATAGAGTAAAGTGGCCATGCCGGGTCGAATATACAGTGCTCCTAGCGAAGAATTTCAAAATTTAAGATACGAAATTGGTGACGGAGACAGACGACAAAAGACAATAGTGTAGAGCAGCTCAATAATAATATGATAAATAATGCATAGATAATACTCCACAACGCGCATTTGGATGGCAAAGGATATCTGTCAAAAAGTCGCATAATCAGTGTGTGTAACATAATGGCGATGGTTGTCACCATACGGGATCCTATTCTTTCTGGAATCAAACAGGCATGCTTGCTGATAGAGGTTGATTGAAAAGAACGATCGAGATGGAGACATTTGGCATTTCCGCAGGAAACTTTATACGTGCTGATGTAATCATCTATGTCTTTACTAAAAATTTTTTTGAATCATCTATTTCTCAGGACCTATTATAAATGCAATTTATTAGAAGATGGCTGATATGTATTCAGCAACGAATTTTGAACGCAGTAGGGTTTCACTCCGGATTTCTGCTACAGGTGCTTTTACTACAATGCGCGCTCAAAAATGTTAATTTTACTTGAACCGACTATTTTTTAAGATTGGCTATATATAGATCTTAGAATAACTGATAAGGATTCAGCATTAAATTCTGGAGGAGATAAGGTGGTTCAGCAAGAATTGTTACTTTACATTTTCCCGCTTCGGCAAAAAAAAAAAAAAAACATCCATGAAAATTTTTTCTCTCAGAAAAAGTTATTGGTGGTACTTAAACAACGGCTGATATATATTGATCAATAAGGATAGGAAAAATCACTAAGAATTGCAACTTTCGGTTCTGTAAATGCCTCTTTCGATTCAAACATTTGTATTTTCCTTGCAGCATCTTTGTTTTAGGATCAGGTATAGAAAGAGCTTAGATGACATGTGGATTCAGCCTTACATTTCGAGAGGATTGGAGAGTTCACTAAGGATTTATACTTCCAAGTTTTCCCAATTCCGGTTTAAAAATTGCCATTTACCGTGAAATATTTATTTCTCAAAATAGATACATCTTAGAAAATGACAGATATAGATGTAGAATCCAATTTCTTGTAGTTTTACTAATTCGCTTTCTTCTGATTTACTAAAGATTTCAATTCCAAATCTATTCTACTTCTGTTTAACAAAATTTCCTAACATTCCTTTTACATGGTAATGTATAGGGAAAGTATTGGAATCATACCGAAAATCGCAACTCGAGTTTTCGACTGATCTACACGTTTTGACACTTCTAAGTACGATAAAACCATTTTTAGTGTGACGTCTGTGTGTGTGTGTGTGTGTGCCTGTCTGTCTGTGCAGATTTTGTATCCACTCTAACTAAAAGAGTAATTGACCGAATTTCATAACATTTGGTAGGTAAGTCACTTGTGGGCGACTCTGGTGCTGATTAGTTTTGGATACAATTCGGGATGAAAGAACCTGCTTTTTTTTGCAAAATGGTCCACCGCCTGTATCCACTCCAGCTGAAAAGCTAACGGGCCGAAATTGCTGAAATTCGGTAGATATGACACTTGTGGGTTATCCTGGCGCTGATTAGATTTTGGTACGATTCTTAAAAAGTAACCAGCCTTTTTTTTTGTAAAATGGTCTGTAAAAATCCTCAAAATCTAAAATAAAAAATACGTATGCTCAAATATATCCATTAAATGCTTGTTCTATACGTAATTTTTAACGAAGAAAGAATAAGACCAACCCCATTTCACTAGGACTAGCCGTTCTAGAGATATTTTAGTTATTCATATTTTCTCTACGCCACCTTTGAAAATAAGTCCAGTTATCAAATGAGAACGATAATTCAATTAACAGTTAATTAAATTTAATTAAAATAAAATGAACTTGGATATAAGTCTGCGGGGAAAGTCATGTGCTGCCCACATCAGATTTTTCTTTTTTACAGTTGTCTATAGATATACTTTTTAATTCAATGTGGAGGAGGAACTAAGGATCTAACTAAGGATTTCCACTTCCGGTTCTGGAAATGTCCCCCTTAACTATAAATGCACGTAATCTATTTTTCAGGATTGTGTATAAAACTCGTATGATAACTGGTATGGATTGGTTTCAGCTACAAAGTTCGAAGTTTTAGGGTTAGTTCATCCAATTCGAGTTAAAACATTTTTATTTTCCATCTAACATATTTTTACTTTCCTTATATATTACATAATATAATGTATAAGGAAAGTATTGTGACGGGGTTGAAAATTCGAATTCGAGTTTTCGACGGGTGAGCACGTTTCAAGCATCCCAGATCACGAATCGAACATTTTTAGATGATGTATTTGTGTGTGTGTGTGTCAGTGAGTCTGTGGAGACGATATCTCCCGAAAGAATGGAGCGATTCGAATAAAATTTTGCTCAATAATTACAATCTGCGAATACTGAAGCCTATTGATTTTAAACACAGTCGAATGTTCAGAACCCCCTAAATTTTCGTGTGAAATAATTGAAAAAATTATTGAAAAATCAAACCTTTAATACAGTTAGGCAAATTTACATTTCTTATGTAATTCTTTCTTTAAAAATGATTGCCATAAACTTTAGAACGCTAGCATGAACCGTTCTCCAGATATTTCACATTTTTAAAATAAATTTACCAAGAAATTCCATAAATAAAGCAATAAATATTAACTGTTGAGAAACATGTTCAATTTCATTATATAATATTATGCGATAAATTGGGTTGCATCATTCTCGTGGATCTAGCAAGTTTCATTCATGAAAAAAGGTACTTTGAGTAATACTTTTGTATTTGAACGCCAATATAGCAAGTTCCATTCATGAAAAAAAAATACTTTGTGTAATACATTTGTATTTGAACGCCAATAGTCTTTATTATAAGAATAATCTTTAAGAATAATTTTGTCATATGTCCATAACGATTGGCGAGATTTTGGTGACCAATTTGGAGGAATGTCGCGAACTTGGCGAGTTTTTTAAATGTTGCAAATTAACGAAAATCTCGCCAAATGGATAAAAATGACGCTAAATCAATGGAAATGACGACTCATTGACGAAAACTCAATATCTTGGTAAGAATATAAGTATCTACTGTAAGAATAACCTACCTTTTTTTACTGTAAAAGTAGTCAACGCATTGCATTATATAAGAAAAGTCATGTGCGGTCCACTTCAGATTTTTTTAATATAAATAGATTTTAGAGGATGATTGATATAGATTCAGTATCAAATTCCAGGAGAAGTAGGGTTTGACTAAGAATTTCCAATTTCCGATCCAGAGATATCAGATTCGATTGACAAAATTCCATTTTTCTTGCAACATCTCATTCGGGAAAGGTAGGTTCTGACTGATAGTAAATTATGTAATGACTGATGTGGAATCATTGTCGAATTTCGAAGGCGATGAGAGGGTTCACTAAGGATTTCCAAATCTCGCTCTGGAGATATCATTTCCGGATTTTACGAAAATCGGCACGGCTGTACACACGACTGTACACATGGCTTTCCCTACAGTTTCCAATTCATTTTCTCTACCTTGAATAATTCATTACATTCAGTTTAGTTGCACGAAATTACGCGCATCCATTTTTGAAATGACCCTGAATGGGCACTTTTAATTACATTTTCGTTTTCGTTGACATATAATCGAAGACAGCGAAAAAAAGAAACTACGCTATTTGAAGAAGGCATAGATCTAGAGTGATGGGGTTTGTGTGATTTTTGTCTTCGTCCGATATTAAGTGCAAAGCAAGCATTGAATGGATATTTGAGCGTACGTAGTCTTTTATGTTAGATTTTAACGATTTTTGCGAGCCATTTCGCAAAAAAGGCAGATTATTTTTCCCCGATATGTACCCCAATCGAATCAGCATCAGGGTAATGAGTGAATGAGTTCCTCAATTTTGTGAAATTGGGTTAATTTGTATGTTAGCTAGACTCCATACATGCGATTTTTGTGTGCAAAAGAAAGGCAGGTTGTTTCGTTTTACATTGTATCCAAATCTAAATCGGAAGCAGGGTCACCCACAAAACATTCTTTTTAGTTATCGACCCTATACAATTATATGAAATTGGGTCTATTCGTTTCTGAGTTAAAATGGATACTTACATAGCACAAACAGACACAGAAAGAGACGCGCACCCCACAAAAACACTCAGAGACACCGTGACGCTAAAAGCAGTTTCATTTGCGGTCCCAAAATAGGTCGATCCTCTGCTGCTTTTTATGCCAAAAAAGAGGACATTTCAAAATGACCCGAAACGAAACACATTGCTAAATTCAATAACAAAAAACTTCCAGCTGAAGAAGAATATCATAACGGAAACGACTGGCTCGAATTCATGAACGTGATAGTCAGCTTGGGAAAAAACGGCTATGAAAGAGACTTTTTGCTAAAACCGTTAGAAAAAGTTCTCCCTGCCATCAGAGAGTCCAAAACCATAGCAGATAGAGTGCATATTATGTACAATAATATATGCGTTCTTGCTAAACAATAATAGTACATTCCTGCCTTAAGGGTCAGATAGTTGTAATGGCACGCTCCATAGTTCCACTCCTTTCGTCGCCAGACTTCAGCTGTCGTCTCAAGAAAGTGTTCTATGGAACACATTCCTATTCGAAATTTCCCTTTATTTCTTTGGAGAAAAGTATCTCCTTATTCTAAAATATGCGACACGTTATGGCTGAATTGGGACTTGTCCTAATTCAGTTCTACGTGCTCAGATAGGATCCCAATGAATCCTTATCATGTTAACTTTACTTTTCTAGGATTTCCCAAACCTTTATTTTGGTCGAAGGTTAAAGCAAACCCTTTGGGTTTGCTGGGCCCTCCAAATTGTATCCCTTGAGATCTCGAGATCGAATTGCTATTTTCGACCCGATTCCAATGCTTTCCTTATACATTATGTATAGCCTGGAGAATAATAAGCAGACATTTCCTTTCGAAATGAAGGATCTCTCTTAAATTTCGAATTTTTCCTTTTCTAGGTATGTGACCTTTTCCTGGTCCTCTGACTTTTCCAAAGAGAGCCAGTTCCTTTGACAAAATAACGTCGTCCGATCGCTTTTACTCTGATAAGGCTTTTTTCAAAACTGAATAAAATAAATAGGAATAATGTGTGGGCAGCGCACTTTTACTGCAGACATACATTTGTTTTCTATTTCTTTGTTTCACAATTCTTTAAATTCCGTTCAATTGAACAGAATGACATGGATAATCATTTTCTATATCCTCAAAGTTACATACTAAAAGTGCTGAATTTCGCGACTGTATGAGACTTTCGTATGGGTGCATACATTTTTTTGCAGCAAAGTGTATTTTGAGATATCTTAACAATTCTTCACCGAAGAGTTTATTTAAATTGTAAGCTATATTACAAATCTATTATTTTCTATAAGAAATATAAATATTTCTTGTCTTTTCTTAGTGATCATTACAAAATACCGGATTAGGAATGTAATCTTTAAAATGACACAATGATATCTTTTATAAGTTCACTCAATTAGAAGTTTTAATTATACAAGTCATTTATAAAAATCAAATATATCTATTATATCATATATAATAATATCATATATAGTAATATCATATATAGTATTATATCATATATCTATTATATCATATAATCTAATATATCATATATAGTTTATCAATAAATATATCTATTACCTGAGACTATTTTAATTCGATCCTTCACCCTTTTGAATGGTCAAGTTTGTAAATAGGCACAATAAACAACATTTTTTCCGCTATTCAGTAGGAATATCAATTTATTCATTTAAGCCACGGTCGTGTTTTCGTTTTTTCAAAACAGTCGAAATAATGGTGCAAATAGCGAATGTGGGTATGCATATTTCTGGAAAAAATTTTATCTGATAAAAGAAGGGGCTTCCTTAACAAGACTAACTCCCACCTACATAAAACTCAAACTTTATTTTTGCATTTTTTTTCTATAAACGCACCTCTAATATTCTTAGCAACGCTGCTGTTTGCAAAATGCAGTTTTCTCCAAAAGTAATGATCAACACTCGCAGAACTCTTTCTCTACCTTCTCAAACACAACTTTGATCCCCTTTTCCTAAGCATTCGAGAAAGAAAAAGAGGAACAACTTCTAAAATATGGCGGAGGAAGGGAAAGAAAGAAGATATTCACAAATATAATACGCACGGTGGCATCGGTAGTTTCATCCACATTCACGCTTTAATATTTTATGTCTTGAAAACATTTCCGTCTTTTCTGCCCTTTTTTATGGCAACAGCAATAAGATTTTTTACTACAAAATCGAGTGTGTTGTGGAGTAAAAACATAATCCGAAATTTTGCATTTATGTTCGAGATATTCCAGGATGAACAGACACTGGGATTTTTGTCCCCAACATAAAGCAGCCAAATGGGATTTTTGTTATTAGTTACGCTGATAAATCAAAAGATTATTACTTTTTCCTACTATAGAATATAGTATACAGAAAGTATTTTTTCACGAAAATTTTCGAATTTGGGGATTGGGATGCAAACATGCGTTTTAGGACCTCCTGAACACGGGGTTATATATAATACTTCGCTACATAAGTTGCCAAGTTCGCTAAATAGATCGCTAAGCGTTAAACAGAAATTAAGAGAAGTACGTTTCTTATTACAAGACTGTTCGCGAGTGTTAGGTGCCGAAATTCAAAACCATTACACAATAGATCTTCTCCGGCCTCACATTTTGCTACAGTAAGCCTTCGGGTCCTCTTGTGGTCTGGGTTTTTCACAATAAATCTTCTCTTGGGAATGAACATACTAGATATCCACGACAATAATGGCAACAAAATTATTGCACACTTTTACAGATGAAAATAACACATATTTCAATAGGGTTAATATTTTTTTTTAATTTTATTTTATTTTCATACATTTATTTGTAAAAGGGCCACATCTCAACAGTTCATGCTAGTATTCTAAAATGTGTGTCAATCGGTTTCTAATACAAATATTACGTAGCACGTGATTATTTAAGTAACGTTGGTGAAAGTTCTGGTGTTTGGATGATTTTTTCAAAATTTTATTCGAACATATGTGGGGGTCTTCCTAACATTCGATTGCGATTAAAATCCATGGGCCTCCAGTATTCACTGATTGTAATTTCTGTACCCAATTTTGTTCGAAACGCTCCATCATTCGTTCTTGAGATATCGTCTCTCCATTCGCACGCACACACCATGAACAATCGATTTCAGTTCAGAGATGTTCAAAACGTGCCCTACCATCAAAAACTCGAATTGTAATTGTACACCCTGTCCTAACACTTTTTCTATACATTATTCAATGTATATAGGGAAAGTAAAACCACCTCCGGTTTATGCGCTTAAAAAGTGCCATTCTACTTTTTACCAATAACCATGACATTTGTATGAACCATTACAATTTACACCGCTCAAAATAAAATTTCCACTAATGATTAGAATTCGACGAAGGAATCAATCAAGACATTGAACAAATGAACAACTTTATTAACAGCTAGCTTCGCTGGGAACGCAAAACACAGTATATATATAAATATATATATATATATATATATATATATATATATATATATATATATGTGTGTGTGTGTGTATATGTCATAAAACGAAAATATACAAGTGTACTAAGTGTACCAAAACAGTAATTAGACATAAAAGCGATGCAGCTTGTAAATGTCGAGATATACAGCTAAGCAAAAGCTACGAGATAATTATCAAAATGGTGAGGAAAACGGACCAACTGGGAATACATAAAAGGCCTAGGGGGATGGTGACCCCTAGTTCCCGGTTAATAGTCGACTTTTACACCAATGGTAACACTCCCGGAGCCATATATTACCTGAGGTCCTATTTCAGAACAACGTCAAAACAGAAGACGAACTCACAACAAGAACATGGAACCGATAGAGATATAATATAAAAAATATAAAATATTCGAAATCGAAAAGATGGTCTTTTTGAAAAAATTCACCGATTCCTCTTTCGTCACACCTCTTACAACACCGCTCAATAAAGATTTGTATGAAATGAAAATTCAGTTATCTGTAACGTTGCCAATTATAACTTGAATCGAAGATGTTCCCAAAATCCCTTTTAAAAGCATTGTCAAATTTATTATACAGAGTATTGTAACAATGACGTAGGAATTCAAGAGGATAGAGCTGTACTATAGCCTCCTTGATAAAAACAGTATCACTTTTGATACGATCCGCAGTATAGGTATGCACACGTGCATTACGTATGAAATGATTCAGTACTTATTTAATATTACGAAAAATCATGTGACTCAAATTAGAATTCCAATTTATTATATAATGTATATTGATCTTTAATTGGCGTCTGTTATCGTATATCTTTGTATACGTAATACTTCCATTTGAAAAATGAATACTTATATCCAGATAATTTATTTCTTTTGTCGTATTATTAGGAGTTTCCAACAAAGTTAAATTCGTAGGATAGAAAATGAAATCAAAGTTATTATTGGTTTGTTGCTGTGCAATAAGGATGTCATCGACAAATCTAAAGTATGGTAACTCATTTAATATGTGAGTACTTTTTCGTAATGATGGAGGTAAAGATTTGCTAATAATGACGAGCATCCACCTCCCATCGGCACAGCTTTAATTTGTCTGAAGAAATTTATACCATTAAATAAGATATTTTCATACAATACGATATCCAATACATTTTTAAACTTTTGTAATGGCACAATTTTTTGCATTTGATATAGATTATGCAAGCCGGTAATAATATTGTGAAGATCCGCCAAATTGATAGTATTAAATAGATCTTGGAAATCGTAACTTTTAAATATCAAGTTTGTCGGTTGTTTGTTTAAGTTCCTTATCACAAACAACCGACAAACTTGATATATGAAAGTTACGATTTCCAAGATCGATTTAATACTATCAATTTGGCGGATCTTTACGATATTATTACCGGCTTGCATAATCTATATCAAATGCAAAAAATTGTGCCATTACAAAAGTTTAAAAATGTATTGGATATCGTATTGTATGAAAATATCTTATTTAATGGTATAAATTTCTTCAGACAAATTAAAGGTGTGCCGATGGGAGGTGGATGCTCATCATTATTAGCAAATCTTTACCTCCATCATTACGAAAAAGGTACTCATTTTAGATTTGTCGATGACATCCTTATTGCACAGCAACAAACCAATATCAACTTTGATTTCACTTTCTATCCTACGAATTTAACTTTGTTGGAAACTCTTAATAATACGACAAAGGAAATAAATTATCTGGATATAAGTATTCATTTTTCAAATGGAAGTACTACGTATACGAAGATATACGATAAAAGACGCCAATTCAAGATCAATATACATTATATAATAAATTGGAATTCTAATTTGAGTCACATGATTTTTCGTAATATTGTACTGTATCATTTCATACGTAATGCACGTATGCATACCTATACTGCGGATCGTATCAAAAGTGATACTGTTTCTATCAAGGAGTCTATAGTACAGCTCTATCCTCTTGAATTCCTACGTCATTGTTACAATACTCTGTATAATAAATTTAACAATGCTTTGAAAAGGGATTTTGGCAACATCTTCGATTCAAGTTATAATTGGCAACGTTACAGATAACTGAATTTTCATTTCATACGAATCTTTATTGAGCGGTGTTGTAAGAGGTGTGACAAATGAGGAATCTGTGAGTTTTTTCAAAAAGATCATCTTTTCGATTTCGAATATTTTATATTTTTATATTATATCTCTATCGGTTCCATGTTCTTGTTGTGAGTTCGTCTTCTGTTTTGACGTTGTTCTGAAATAGGACCTCAGGTAATATGTGGCTCCGGGAGTGTTACCATGGTGTAAAAGTCGACTATTAACCGGGAACTGGGGGTCACCATCCCCTAGGCCTTTTATGTATTCCCAGTTGGTACTTTTTCCTCACCATTCTGATAATTGTCTCGTAGCTTTTGCTTAGCTATATATATATATATATATATATATATATATATATATATATATATATATATATATATATATATATATATATATATATATATATATATATATATATATATATATATATATATATATATTACAAATCTATATACAGATTACTTACAACGTTAGCATTACAAATTCTAACGAGACATACTAATCTACAATGAACTTCAAACCTAACTTATTTCTAAATTGACCTTTAATCTGAACCTCTGGTGATCCAACTACCACACACTATAGATTGCAGGCTATAAACACTAAGATTGCTGGCTATAACTCTGGCTGCTACCTACCTATCATGAACGCACAGAACACACACACACGCGAACTCGGCAAAATGACAGCGCCGTCATTCTAAAGTCTGGCCTATTGTGAGTATGCGATTCTTCGGAATGAAAGTTGAGAAATTTAGGACATAAATTAAAATCAGAGAAAGTAGAATTAGAATAAAATGATAATAAATAACATAATCCTAATCTGTTTCCTTCCAAATTACAAGTAAAGATCTGTTTCGTAAACTTTAATTGCGCCCCACTAATATATCTGGCTTTAATTCTTTAAATTCAGTTTTCTATCTGTAGTTTCAATATTATCTTATGTAAAATACCCTCCAGTCTGAATCCTTTTCTTGGCACAAAAGAAAAGGCTCCTCCGAAAAGGATCGTTTTATATTGAGAGAAAAGGGTGAGTTACTTTCCTCTTCTGCTCCGGGCACCGAATCTATTGAAGGAATGCCTTCTAAAAGGGGGTGTAAAAACGTCTATGAACATATTCATGGATGAAAGATGCTCAGCATTTTACGAACACTCGCGTATTTTACGACCAGAAATACTTCCGCCCTTTTTACTGTCCCTGCCCTATAGGGTAATGTAGAGGAAAAGTTTTGAAATAGCGTCGAAAATCGCAACTCGAGTTTCCGACGGATTTCCACTTAAGACCTCTAGAACAGGAACACACTATTTTTAGCGTGCCGTCTCTGTGCGTGTGTGTGTCTGTTTGTGTGCGTGTGTGTGTCTGTTTGTGTGCGTGTGTGTGTGTCTGTCTGTACAATGTGTCCATTCTAACTCAAAAACGAATGGAACCTATTCCATAAAATTTTATGGGTAAATCCCTTGTGGGTGACACGTGTGCGATTTTGATACAATTCGGTATAAAAGAGTATGTCTGTTTTATGACGTGGTCTGCAGGAATCGTATGTATCCACTTTAGCTCAAAAAACTATTTGACTAAATTTTACAAAATTGGGTAGATTGGAAACCCAGACAGAGACGGTAGCTACAAGTGGCATATAGCTGCTAATTCCCCGGCCGGGAAAGAAATGGATCGTTAAGCACCAAGCAACAGCAACGAGCCTTCCGAACCCATCAAACAGAGAAAACAGCCGATCCCACCTCTCAGCACAAGCATCTCCCGAACACCAAGGGGACAACAGATCACCACTCCATTGAGCGGGGCCAACTGCCACAAGTCCCAGAGAGGGGCGCCGAAGGAGGCGAAAGAAACGCCCACCAGCAGGCCTGAGACCCGCCCGAAAAGAAACTAACCCGGCCATCCAGAGCAGAGACTCAGAGCCACCCACAGAACTTTATTTTAAACTCAAAATATTTGCGTGGGGGACAAAGACCCAGTGAACAATATTATTAATTATTAATTAGGTGGATTGTAGGTTATCTTAGTGTTAATTAGATTTTTAACGATACAAAGGAATTTAAAAAAATGGCATCACTTTGCGTTTGAAAGTAATGCGCTAATCCAAATGTATGCCTTTTTAATTTGAAACAGTTATTGATATTGATAACTTTAATTAATTGTGTAGGTGCCAAGATGAATGACCACCAGCCTTTAAGAACGCGCGGATTAACTAGTCTAGTTATATATAATTGCTATAAGTCAATCGGATTTTATGAAGTTCGCTAAAATTGCATAAAGCGCCCCCTTACTGCTTCTGTGGACAATTTAAATTCAGATATCTCTAGAACGGCTCACGATTTCTTCAGACGATAATACATATATATTTTTGATAAATACGAGGTCGTTTACTCCCTTTTAAAAAGTGAATTGGTTTAGTATTTTAGGAGCTTTTCTTTTTTAGATCCAAAAGTTCAAGATCTTGACAACAAAGTCTTTTAAAAATGACTTTATTCGTTTTTAAATAACAACTCTTAAATAGGTTCTTATTTATGTAAAATTATTTAACTTTTTTTTCAAATTTTTTGTTTACCTTTGAGAAAATAATTCGAAAAATTAAAGGTCTTCCTTCGGTATTTTTACCCACATAGATCTAGGCCATGTATCGTTAAAAATTCGTGTCCAATTTCATTTAATTGTAGCAAAATATTTGGGACATATCACGCTCCAGTTGAAAAGTAAAATATCCAATAGATTGAGAACGGATGGTCTGTTCTAAACATTTCTTCATTTACTTTTGGTACTGGTTCTATAACATTGACCTCAGCCGTTGCTGCATCTCAATTTTTACTAACTATAAACAAACGTGGTAGGATTAAATGTGACAGTGCCTTCGTAATAGTGTGGAACGTAACACGTTTTCTGGTTCGCATTGCAAATGTCGACAGTTTCATGCTGATGATTATGTTACCTGCAGTCGGTGTTTATTTCATGACTTTTGGGCCGGGGTTGGCAAATGAAGTTTTAGGGAGAGCAAGTCTTGTATTTGCCCTGTATAAATATATCTAATTGCTGCGTCACATAAATAGAAACTAGGTTAACCTAAAATGTCTCCCAGTGAGGCCGAATACTCGTGTCCCTGAGGTATGCCTGAAAGAAACACTGCCTGCAGTGGTAAAGTAACTATGAGAACATTCCCTAAAAGTGGCTCCTGTGATTTGCAGAGTCCGCCACTTTGACGGTATGAGCTTGTCATGTCGTCCCAGTAGCTCAACGGTAGAGCTTCGGCTGGCCAATTTGGAGAACCTGGGTTCGGTTGCCGGTTTGGGAAGCAAGGCTCTTTACAATGACGCCCGAACCAATCAACACTGTAGGTGAGTGCAAAGCTCTTGGAGTTCTAAAAGTGACCCTAGTACGACTAATACGGATTCGGTAGACTCTGGAAGATGGATCGTCGATTGGTGCCATTGGTCAGTCATGGTCAGTGGCTCGACAATCTGGCATTAGAGAGTGACGAATGCAGAATCCACTTCGACGATAAGAGCTTGCAATTTCATCCCATCGGCTGGCCAGTTCGGAGATCCGGAGTTTGATTCCCGGTTGGGGCAGTAAGACTCTAAAGACTTTCGGGACTTCTTCCTGTAATGTGTCCTGTTCTGAAATTATTTTTAATAATTCAAGCTTTCCTCTAAAAACATCCCAAAACATATATCCAAATGTACATGTTTAGTGCTTGAGGAAGGTAAACCCATTTTATACCCTTCCTCAAACGAAATCTATTCGCTTCTGGGTACAAAAAAAAAGCACGAAATCGGAGGGGAAAAGAATACAAAAATATTTACGGATGAAAGACGTTCGATGGCAAAAGGATTTTCATACAAACTCGCAGTTTAATATTTTATGATCCAGCAACATTTCCATTTTTTATTCGTCTTTCTTTTTTGGCAACAGAAATAAAATTTTCCGGAGAGTAAGCTCAAGTTGTATAAAAAAGCACAATGATAGTTTCGTTTTGTGTTGAATTATAAAAATTTTTCTCTCGCATTTTAACTTCCTCGTACTGTAATGTGAAACACACTTTCAAAAAGTTTTCTAATTCCATATTTATTTTGTCAAAAATATGTGTCTAATGCAACTTATGACGACTTTAAGCATGAGGCAATGGTGAATCTTGGAAATGCAAAAGAATCGCCGTGCCAGCACCTTGGACGACATTTCGTAATCGACACATTTATTGTATAGCAGATGACAGATGTGTGCAGTCTCAGATCCTAAGGCCAAATATATTAGGGCTAATCCAAAGTAGTGCACGTCATGCCCATAACCAAACGTTCTGGCCAAGCCTTTGAGGTAAGCCAATCAGATTTCTAGAGGTAAAGTCGAGTCAGAATGTCCTCAAAAAGAGAATTTGTACTTAATCTATCAAAAGCGACTTAACTTAAACTTAGAGTACTTGATATTTCGACCTTTCGGCCCAAGGGCTATAACACAGGACGGCACTGTTTAAAATATAACTCAGTTTATTGGGAACTTCACAGAAATTGCTGCAGCTTGCTGTTTAAAGCAACAGACAACATATATACTAATTGTTATTGCACACGCCTAAAATAAATGACTATTATACAAGCTATTACACACAGTATAGAAGCCAGTTACCTTACACCTTTCTGGTAGGTCGGACGGTCTGGGTTTCAACAACAACAACACAGTATAGAAGCCGGCCGTCCAAATAGTTGCTCTTAGTCCTCTGGACGAGTCGGACGGTCTGGGTCTTCTACACAGTATAGAAGGCTGGTGAAATCCTTACATGGATCCGTTTTTACAAAGCTTATATGCTTATTCCGGTATTCTGTTGCTTTGCCCCGTATTGTGGCCACATCCCGTGTACTAGGGTCTTCCTAGTTATGGTTGTATCGAAAGCGGTTCTCTTCATCGTCTACTAAAGAACCCCTCATTCATTCCAAGAACACTCTACACAAGAAAACTCTACACAAGAAAACTCTACACAAGAAACTCTGCACAAGAACACTCTACACAAGAAAACTCTACACAAGAACACTCTACACAAGAAAACTCTACTAAATAACCTATTACTCACACAGCCACGATTCAAGAACACTGAAAACCTCAGGATCCGAAACATATTCCTATTCTACCGTAGGACCGCAGAAAATGCTGATTAGGTCGGTGATTCGTCTAACAACCGAACCAGGAAGGATTGTTAGTTTAAGTAAACATAAGTTACAATGCAAACTGAGGGAGATAATAATAGAAAGGTTATTTAGACCTCACACATGTTTTTAACATTCATTTGTAAATAGCAATAATGCGCTTTGAATAATTTACGAATTCAAATATAATGACTTATTTACACTCACAATCAAAATTCTCCTCAAAATGCCATTAATATTTAAAGAATATCTCTTGCAATAAATGATTATGGCTGAAATTTGGGATGTCAACATCCAAAATTATTACAAAATGTGTCTTCTTTCGTGAATGGAATAAACTAGAACCACGAGAATAGTGTTAATGGATTGTACATGAAAAGTGAATTATGTTATGAAATACTCATCCCAATTTATTAATAAATTTCTTCTAAATTGATATTTAGGAAACGCCATTTTAAAATTCCATTTTATCCTATTACATTTGGCAAAATTTAACTTCATTTCATTTCAGAATTCTGTTCTTAGTTTCTGTTCCAAATTGATGAAACGTCAATTGTTTTACTTCGACTTTTTGGAGTCTCCCGGTCTGTATCGGTCACCCTTAACGTTATGATACATTCCCGGCGCTTCGAACTTTTACCCGGATATACATTACATATTGAAATATATTGGTACTATTTTTATGTCGTCACGAGCACGCGCATTTACACTAAGACGCGTACTTATGAAAAATGGAATTAGAGTTAGTTGGCGATGAATTTTTAAGTTAGACATACGCGTTTGCCTTCGGGGCATAAAACGGAATTACGCATTCTAAATTCCGGAAATGTTAAAAATTGTGAACTTCTAAATTGATATATTTACGCCTTCAGTGCAAATAAAAAGTAGTCCTAGAAATTACGAATTTATGTTCTACAAGATGTTTGATATTCTTTTTTCGGTTCAAGACTGTATTTGTCTACTTCCGCTTCATATCGTAAAATAAAGATATATCTGGAAATTGTTATATCATCTATTGGTTGTAATGTCTGATACTGTCTCCTAGTCATTGAGTGAAAGATGCAAATGATTTGGAATTCTCAGCTTCATAATTTATTTCAACCTGCTGAGTCTTTTATTTAAATGAATCAACTTCCCGACGTCTGATGTAATTCTTACCTGCCGTTCTATGCTTGCCATCCGAATCCTTTAACCCTGTGAGTTATGTCCGATAATCTCCGATGCGGACCCCCCCTGTAGTACTTCAACACCTTGGATCATGTTTACAGAGTTTCTACTCATTAAGCCATATATATCTTCTAACTCCGACTTCCTGCCGTGATTGAGCTCTCATTTCACTTGTCTGTTTGACCACTGTACCTTCACTGCCATGTAGCGTGTCATGGATGACCGCTACAACAATGATGCTGACTACATTTTTAATTTTATGGAATAATTTTCATAAATTTATATAAAAAACACGTGCTATATCGTGAGAACGGTTTATGCTAACGCTTGTAATGAAAAATTACGTACAAAATGATTATATTTTTATACTTAAATTAAATTTAAAATTTTTCATTTTTAACATGTTTTTCAAAAATAATGGATAATTGTATGTGTGAGGGGGGGGGGGCTTTAAAATCGATAGAATTCTAATATTTACTGAGTACAATAAGGGTATCAAATTATTTTTGAAACGCTTCATTCGTTCGTTTACAGACGTACTGACATAAACACCCATATTTTTGAAAGACGTTTGATTCGACCTTAGGTATGAAACTCGAACATGAATTTTTGAGTTCCCCGCACTCCATTACACTGTATGTAGGAAAAGCTAAAACGGTTCCCTTCTTGATTCACTTTTATTCCATTTTAAACCGAACTCTAGTTGCTTTAACAAATAGTTTACTCCTTTAAACAGTTTAAACATAAGACAACATTAGTTTTTTGAAGATTATATCAGAATTGTGGGGAAAAATTCCCTAAAATTTATTTACCAAGCAAATTCGCAACCGCAGCACCAAAACGAAAGTGAACGCGGAGTTTGACTTTCTCGTATTTTCTTTCGACATTTTTATTTGAGCGCATTCATATCATTCAGAGAAACTACTGTCGTTTAAATGTTCTTTCAGATTTTAGAAACAAATTCCTATTTAATATCTCAATTTGTTTTCAGAGTTATATACATGTTTGCAGATTTTCATTCATTTGCTTTTTTCATCATTAAAACCAGAAGTTTGCTCTTGCTTCTCGGTTATTCCATCACTTTATTTCAAAATAGTCTGCATTTGCTTTTATTTAGGCGAGGTTTATAAAATGTCATTGTTAAATGCTTTCTTTACTATTTTTACTTCAAATAAAAATGAAATTATAATTTTTATTTCATTTATTTGTTTTTCGGGATCGTAAGTGCTGCGTCAGAAATAGTATGATTTAAAATTATGGTAACGTTTTCTTTTATCCTTCTGTGCTTTAGATGTTTCTGGTTTCATGCGTTACGTCTACCATTGAACCTACCAATAATAATATCCCTTGAAACATGATTTTGAAATTGCTTGTCAAGTATTGAACTTTGTTATTTATAGTTTATATATTTACATAGTTTCCAATATCGGATTGTTTTTCTTTATAAGACAAAAATGTCTCTTTAGCCTAATTTTAATGATTGGAATCAATTTGTGAAATTAATTTATGCGATTTTATATATTCACGCAAATAATACAATTCACGCATATAATATATTCACGCATATGTAATATATAATATATTCAGACATATAATACATTTTATATTTTAAAAATATTTTACTGTATCAGTTCTAGTATTGTTCTCCAAAAAATGTTAAATTTGAGATTTTGTTCAAAAATGTGTTTTGATACGTACTGAACTCATTTTGAACATTAGTTTTTGCTTCAGTTCTCATTGGTTCCTTACTTCTTTGTGCTGAGGAACAGGAACAAAGCGAAATGGCTTCTTGCAAAGGGCATTCTGTGTATCCCTTTCTCTACAATACATGGGAAAGTATTGAAATCATGTCGAAAATTGAAACTCGAGTTTTCGACGGATCGACACGTTGAAAGCATTCCACTAAATGAAAAAAATCTATTTTACGTGTCGTGTGTGTGTTAATCTCGCTGTCTATTTGTGCAATATATGTATCCACTCTAACTTAAAAAACATTTGACAAAATTTCACAAAACGGATAAGCAAATTCCTCGTGGGTTATATGATTTCGTACCACCTAATTTCTACATAAACTACACTAGACTAATAAAGTAAAATATTTCACCATTTTAAATGGTATTTAAAAGTTTTGTAGTGTTAAGAGTGACACAAAAAATTTGAAACGGAGCGTCAAAAAATCGAGGTTTTAATTTCTTAATTCTAAATCTACATGTTCTTACGAAATACTTCCAAAAATTCTAAATTTGTATCTTGAGCCAAAGTGCTCCTAAGTAAGGATTTTATAAAATGTTATTACATAATCTTCTTAAGAATAAAACTTTGCTTTTCTCTCAAAACACAAATTCCAACATTTATTACTTCCCAATACATAATGTATAAGGAAAGTATTGTGACGGGGTTGAGAATTCGAGTTTTCGACGGGAGAGCACGTTTCAAGCATTCCTGATCACGAATCAAACATTTTTTAAGTGATGTCTGTGTGTGTGTGTGTGTGTGTCAGTGAGTCTGTGGAGACGATAACTGACGAACGAATGGACCGATTCGAACGAAATTTGATACAAAAATCACAATTCGTAAACACTGGAATTCTGTTTATATACGCAATCGAATGTTCAGAATCCCCCTTAAATTTTCGCGTGAAATTTTGAAAAAATCATCAAAAAATCAAAACCGCTAATAAAGATACGCAAATAGAAATTTTTCATGTAATTTTTCATTAGAAAACGATTGACATAAATTTTAGAACGCTAACATGAACCGTTCTCGAGATATTGTACATTTTTCAAAAAAATTGTCAAAAAGTCATATAAAATGTTTCCTATTGAGAAACAATGTTTCCTATTGATTAAAAAATGTTTCCTATTGAGAAACATGTTCACTTTTCATATGTAATACTATGTGATAAATTGGGTGACATCATTCTCGTGGATCTAGCTTGTTCCATTCATGAGGAAAGGTACTTTGAGTAATACTTTTGTATTTGAACGCCAACAGTCATTTATCTGTAAATAAGAATGACTTATTTCTCCATCCATAACGCTTGGCGAGATTTTGGCGACGAATTTGGCGGCATGTCGCCAACTTGGCGACTTTTTGAAATGTTGCCAAATTAACGAAAATCTCGCCAAATGGATAAAAATGATGCTAAATCAATGAAAATGATGACCAATCGTCGAAAATCCAATATCTTAGAAAGAATAAAAGTATCTACTATAAGAAAAACCTATTTTACTTTCCCTGCAATACATGGTAATGTATAGAGAAAGTATTGGAATCATGCCGAAAATCGCAACTCCAGTTTTCGACGGATCTACACGTTTCAAGACCTCTAGAATACGAAAATACCATTTTTAGCGTGACGTCTGTGTGTATGTCTGTGTGTCTGTCTTTGTGTCTATCTGTGCAAATTTTGAATCCACTCTAATTAAAAAACTAATGGACTGAATTTCACAGAATTTGGTAGGTAAGTCATTTGTGGACGAGTAAGGTTCTGATTAGTTTTGGGTACGATTTGGGATAAAAGAACCCGCCTTTTTTTGCGAAAAGGCTCGCAAAAGTTTTTATCCACTCTAACTGAAAAACTAATAGACCGAATTTCACAAAATTCAGTAGGTGAATCACATGTGGGTTACCCTGGTGCTGATTAGATATTGGTATGATTCGGAAAAAAATAACCTGCCTTTTTTTTGCAAAATGGCCCGCAAAAAGTGTCAAAATCTAGACTAAAGAACTAGGTATACTCAAATATATCCAGTAAATGCTCGTTTAATACGTAATTTTTAACGACGAAAAGAATAAGACCAACCCGATTACACTAGGACTAGCCGTTCTAGAGATATTTTAGTTTTCTCTACGCCACCTTTGAAAATTAGTCCGGTTACCGAATGAGAAAGAAAATTAAATTAAAAGTGAAATAAATTTAATTAAAATACAGAGAATGTGGATATAAGTCTGCAGGGAAAGTCATGTGCTGCACACATCACATTTTTTTTACTGTAAAAGTAATAAATCCATTGCATTATATAAGGAAGGTCATGTGTTGTCCACATCAGATTTTTTTCTATTGTAACTGATAACGCCTTTTTTTTAATTTAAAATATTCATAATTATTTTAGCACATTCATATTGTTCGAAACATTTGCTATAAAAGTGTGCCTGTTTCTTTTTAATATTGTAACATTATCATTTTAAAAATATTAATATGTCTGAAAAATGCGTATATTTTTATACGTATAAAAATATGTAAAAATTTATTGTAAATTTTATTAGAGAACAAACACTTTTAAAAACAGGAACGCATATTTTAATAACCTAAGATATAATGATACATAAAATACAAAAAGTAAATTGGATCGGAGCTAATTTTGAAATATTAGCATTTTTAGAACATAGTATTTTAAAGATATTTTTTTAATTTCACTAAATGTCATGCATTTAGATAATATATAGGTCCTTTTAACACTTTACAACATAGTTGAAAAGTTTTATGACTTTGTTAATTATGTTTGTCTGTTTGTACGATACCTGCCATAAAAATGACTTTATCAAAATGAAATTTTAGTATGTTGTTCAGACGGTCTGTGGAACACATGAGAATATAAATAAATAGTATCACGCAATTAGTTTTGGATTGAATCCGGATTGAAGAAACGAAATACACTAAACCCTATGGGACCCAATTTTTCAAACATTTCTTAAGCGAAATTAAAATTCATAAATTGCTTCGAAAGTTTTAGGAAATATTCAAATATGCAAATTTCATAAAAAATATGAAAATAATTTCAGCAAATACATTCGGTAGTTTTTAAAATAAAAATTAAAATAATAATTACATCCATATTATATAAAGAGATTACCCGATCCACTTCAAACTAAAATGTAGCATCCACCTTGCGTCAAAATCATGATTTTTGGCGTTCTTTTTAATCTATATTTAATGTTGTATTCGTCCTGAAACTATAAAAGTAATTTTGCTTAATTTCTGAGAATCTATATTATGAAACACAGCAATTACAATGTATTTGAGTTTAAATAATCATCAAATTTAATTATTTCTTCAACGAAGCCTGATTTTCACTAATAGAGAATGTAAACACATTAAGCTGTACGATAAGTCGTATAAGAATTGCTGAATTTCTTTAAAACAAAATTATTTAGCTCTGGAGTCTGCATTATAGCTGATATGTAACATTCATTGATTTTACATAGAGAAACGAAACAGAGGATTTTGTAGCAAACTTTTTCGATGATGTTTTAAGCATAGAGTTAAATTACTTTTTCCTCCATAGTTTTGAGTTTTTAAGTAAAATAAATTATTGTAGTATTGTGATGAATGAAAGTAATGAAAAAAAATGTATGGATGAAATATTTAATGTTTTTACATAGAGAGCCAGGTGATTTATATTTCAATGACGTCTTTTGAATCAAGTTCATTTTTTTTGATAAAGTTTTAAGTTTTCTAATATAAAAAATTATTGTAGTATTGTGATCATTTTAAAAACATTACCGCTGGATGTATCGTATTTTAAAGATGTTTAAATAAAATTGCATTGCAGTAGGAAAGTATTTAAGTAATTACTGCATGATTGATCTTGTTTATATGTGTCTCCTAACAAGGTAACTTGTCAATAAATAACGAGACATTTATCATCTGTCTAGTGACTTAAAAAATGGAATTTAGTGAAACGGTCCCCCATAAGTACGGCACAAAACTTTTTTCTTGTTGATTCAGCTTTATTCCATTCTAGTCTTAGTTGTGGATTCTTTCACAAATGGACTCCTCCGTTTTATTTTTAAACATTCGGAATAAAATGGAATGAATGTTCTGAAGGTAATAATGTACTGGAAGAAAAACTCTCAAAACTTTATTCGCTAAGCAAATTCGTAACCGCACGAAGATTCGCGGCAATAAAAAGATAAGTTCGACTTTATGGGAATATTTGTAATTTCTTTTTCTTATTCACACGAGCAATAAAA
This sequence comes from Amaurobius ferox, assembly GCA_951213105.1. NCBI lineage: Eukaryota > Metazoa > Arthropoda > Arachnida > Araneae > Amaurobiidae > Amaurobius > Amaurobius ferox. The sequence goes on from OX578143.1 coordinate 149,065,860, forward strand.
TAATATATGAAATTCAAGTCACTTTGGGGAGGTCCGGAATAATTGGATTTCAAATGATTGGGTTGTTATTCATTTCTTTTTTTTTTCAGCTCAGCACACCTACCTGTTTGAGGTTCTTTTTATTTAGTCTTTTTCATACTTACACCAGCCATTTTCTGTGAATTTCGTCATTTGATACACGTTATATACATCGCTGCAGGTGTCGTAAGACATTTATATCATCTTTGTACATCATTTTATCTGTACGATTTTTCATGTTTTCCCCCTAACAACATCAGGGAATTTTTTCTCGGACAAATGCAATTGCTTCCTTATCTGTTACGTGTTGTACTTACTTCGTGAGCTTCATTAAGAGTGGATATGCGAGTGATGTTATTATGAAAAGTTTATAACTTTTATTTGGGTTTAATAATCACCAACATTCCAAAGGTGTGTTGCCATAGCAATTGGGTTTGTTCCCGGAAAAACAAAACGAAAGGCTTAAAAATGATTACATCATTCACTTATTGGAGATTTTCAAATTCAATTGAGTTATTTACATTTAATGTCTGTAGATCTTAATTCAATTTGCGGAGATCTTCAATTTCAATTCCTGGATATATGCAAATTTTATCCAGATCTTCGAATTCAATTTACGGATTTTTTCGAGTTCAACTTACGAAGATCTTAAACCTAAATTTATGAAGAACGTTAAATTCAGTTTTTGGATATCTTTAACTCAATTCACGGAGATATTCAATTTAATTTGTGGGGATCTTCTAATTCAATTTGTAATGTCAAGCCGCAGGCAAAGAGACATACATTTAAATTCTTATTAAGATCAAAGGGGAGGGGGGGGGAGGTACAACCAATCGTTACACATTAAAAATGGTTTTCAGCAATAATTTCATAAAATTATTGTCCTTTCCGGAGCAGAGGCTTTTAAATCCCAGAAAGTTCCGAGAAGTAGCTCTTCACGCGATGCAGCAAAGAATTAAGTCAGACGAAAATTATTGAAAGGCATTAAGTTATTATATAAATTGAAAGTTATTATATGAATTGAAAGACATTAAGTCGGACAGGTATACAGATGATTCTTTCCAATCCCAATACCCGCGCTTTCGGCTATGGGGCCATTCACGCTGGGCAGCCGGTTTACGGACTCCTCGGCGCAGACATAGATGCACTGCACAAGAAAATGTGCAAAAACTCAGGGAATCAAAAGGGTCCAGGAAACTCTAATCAATTCGAGTTCCGAGCAAGAGAGAGATTCAGGAACCCCTCAACAAGAAAAATATGCAATGTCCACTTCGACTATATTTTTTGTTATGCCTTATCTGCTACTTTTCTAAGTTGTTTAATACTAAAAGATTACAGAACTGAGGGGGACTACATATTATTTTCATTCTTCAGGAGTCTGTTCAATGCCTAAATGGATGGTTCCCCTGTCTTGAGTGAGATCGGGTTTCATGTTCCCCAGTATTCAACCAGTAGCATAAGTCTATTTACTGTAACGTATTTTAGTCCGAATATGGGTTGTTATTGTGCGATAAGTCATTTTTGTAAACTATACAACAGCTTCCCAGATAATCACGATATTTTTTATTCATCGGAAATGGATTTCAAAAGTCATTTGTTGTCAATATTTTATATTTAATGTATTTATTCATTTGCAGGTGTTTTCAACAGTCATGTGTTGCTGAGTGTTTGCATTTTTAATGTATTTTATGATATTTTAATCCGTTTATTTTGTAATGTATTTTATCTTGCACGCTGTTACTGGGACTTTGTCCTGTAACTTTGTCCCATTTTTTTTAAATAAATAAAATAAAATAAATAAATAAAATAAGAGCTTGCAACATAGTCCCCATAGCTCAACGATAGAGAGTAGTTTGGCCAGTACGGAGATCCGTAGTTTGATTTCCAGTTGGGGCAGCAAGGTTCTATATAAAGATCAAAGCGACAGAAGACCGCGATAGATAAGATCGCGAACGGAACGACACCAGCAAGTGTGTAGATACGTCTAGCCATCAAAGGGCTGTATGTCAGGGAATAAATATTGTACTTTTTTCTCAATGATGTTCTCGAAGGTGGATAAAATATCAATCCAATAGATCAGGTGGAGTTAGATCAAGTAAGTGACAAAACTACAAACTCTTTGATCAACTTCCACAGGGTGGGGGTGGGGGAGGAGAGATCACCCAGCTGGAGCAGGGCCGGCAAGGGGAGGAAACTCTACACTAAAATAGGTATTTCAAGCAAAAAAAAATGGATCAGGTCATCCAGGGACAGGTTTCAACAAAATTTGGCGGTGGCTCCAGTCCAATAAAGCCGAGATGGTTCAGCGTGTAAAATAAATTTAGTATTTATATTATTTATTTGTATTTTGTATTATTCTGCATTTTATAACATTAAATTCAACTTTTGTAATATCTAAAAGAAAACATAATTCTATCCGAAATCTGGTAATACTTCTAGGGCCTTCAAAGAGCTTTGAATGATTGCTTATTGTGTATAGCTATTACTATTAGTTTTAGGATATAAACATTACAAACTTGAGAAACGTAAACTTTTCATACTTGTTCAACTTACACGACGATGACTTTAAAACTATAAGAGTTTTCTTTAAAAATAAATCCCATTTTAGAAACTAAATTTCTTTACTAAATTATTTTTGTCGCTTGCTATTTATATCTGCTTTATAGTTGCGAAGATACTTCGACTGAAAGTTTGAAAAATAAAAAAATAAATAAAAATTATTTTGGACAAATACTCCCTAGTCTTTTTACAATGATAGTGTCCAATGTGAAATGCACAATGTCCATTGCACTGTCAATTACAATTTCAATTACAATAGTCAATTACAATGGTAATGTTCAATGTGTGTGAAAATGTTTAAATTTTTTTACAATGATAATGTTACAATCATTGGATAATGTTCAGTCTCTTTCAAATGACACAACTATTACTTGAAAACTATAAGAGCCTTTTTTTTAATATATATAGATTTTAATATTACATTTTCAAGTACACATTTTTATCGTTTACAATTTATGTATATTATAGTTTACTATATATTTCGAGTGACTCCCCGTAGAGTGACAAAAAATCAAAATGTTAAATTGTTGAAATTACTTTTTTTCATTATTTGAAGCCTATTTTCGCCAAAAGATGACTTCCAATTTTCTCTATTAGGTTCGAGGGTATAAGCATCCAAAATGTTTCCATTTTTTCGTCAGAGAAACTTCAATCATAGATGTCAGTCACATTAAAAACCGTTTCGATGCTCAACGAGCACGTGGAATGTTTTTATTTTGATAAATTTGACAATTTCGATATATTTGGCAATCCCTCCAAAAAATCAATTCAATCTCATTGAATACATGCAGAAATTCTGCAAAGCAGTTTCCTGGGGAGCTGGGATTAAAGGAGCAGCAACATTGACTGGGGGTATCTGGTCCATTTCCTTTTAAGGTGGTCGTTGTACAAAAATATGGAATGGAGTTTCAAAAAATAGTTATTTCTTCTTCCTAAATTCAAATCGACTTATTTTTAGAATCCCCAGAATTCTAGCTTTTTATCTTGAACCAATGTGCTCCTTAAAAGTGATTTTATAAAGTGTTATCTCATCATTCTCTTAATAAAAGAAAACTTTATTTGCCCTTTTCTCAGAATGCACATTTCGCATTGATTGTTTTATTGTAACTGCTAAGACTTTTTTATTTCAATGGACAATAATCCTAAATATATTGGTATATTTATACTGTTCCGAACCTGCACTGTAAAATGATGCCTGTTTTTATTTTAATGGTAACATTATAATTTTGAAACTTAATAATGTATCTGAAAAATACGTACTTTTCGATAATATTTTTATGGGATAAATATAAATCGATTGCAAATGTTTTGGAGAATGCTATTAAATATAGAAATGCAAACTTTCAAGCCCAAGATATAATGATACGAAAAACACAGAAATTAAATGAGTATCCCAGTTAATTTTGTGTCTCCTAATTAAATTTTATCATTTTGAAATGACAGCATTTTAAAAGTAAAACTTTTAATTTTTCAAAATTTCACACATTTGGAAAATATATATGGCATTTTTTCCTATAATGTGTCTATCTCCCAACATGGCCATTTTTCAATACAAGACTCAAATTGCATCTGTATGGTGATTTTTAAAAAATAGAATTTTGCTTCTAATATCCATTTAACTCTAGTTTACCGTACTTAATTATTTGATATAATAGTGAGCACATTTAATTTATGATTTTGTTTAGTTTTAAAGGTAAAACGTCCATATCTCGACAACGGCGCATTTTAGCGTTTTAACTAGCATTTAATTTAGGTATTTTATAGTAAAAGTATATTCATTTTGCTGCTTTTTAATAATTATTTTTCGTATACGTAAAATTGTTTTGCAATAGGTTTATTATTTTAAAACATTTTATTTATTGGGTAGTACATAGTTATTTTTTCTGATTCTTTTGATGTTTGAAAACAAAATGTTCCATGAATTGAGCGCCCCCTTTCGCATATATCGTATAAATACGCGTATTAAATTAATTTCACCAGTATGAAGATATTTTCAAATGTATGTATCTTTGTTGTTTAAATAGATTAGAGCTGACCCTTTTCGGAACAAAAACATATATTTAGTATAAACATTTTTACAATGAAAATTGAAACTAAATATTACGGTTTTATAAATATTTAACCAGTAAGATGAACGAGCCAACGGCCGTACCGTGCTGAAAACACCGGTTCTTGTTAGATCACCGAAGTCAGGCAGCATCGGGCGCGGTTAGTACTTGGGTAGGTGACCACTTGGGAACACCTCGTGCTGTTGGCACATTTTGGACGCGGTAGCTCGGTGGTTTGTGCGCTGGATTTGAACGCTGCCACAACTGCCGCCGTGTTCATGCGGAGTACGATCACGTTACACATGTGGGTCCTTAAGTCCTTCCGAGAGTTTGGTGGTAGGGGAAGTAGGGTACGGTCCCTGTAGATGCCTCCCCCACTGGGTTCCGGTCTAAATTGGGTGGCACTTCCCGGACGTCCAAACAGTTACCTTACATCTTTCTGGTAGGTCGGACGGTCTGGGTCTCAACAACAACAACCATTAAGATGAATGACATTGTTTTCTAAAAATTGAAAAAAAAAATACGTTTTCTTGTATAAATTATAATTAACATTTTTGTCAAATTTCGTCTTTTTTTGTTTCAGTGCTTTTGACTTATTTTGGAATCCTATAAGCGTTTCAGCAATTATTTTTATTTTCCTCACATTTACCTTTTCGAATAAATATAAATGAATTTTCTCAATAACAATATAAAAGACTAAGAAAAGATCTTTTCTTGACTGATTCGTAAAAGTACACGCTTTTCTAAAGTAAAAAAAATCCCCCATTTTAGTGTTGTGATAATACTACATCTTTTTTCAACATACTTAAACTGTTAAAAGAAACCAAAGGCTTTCCTCTAGAATTTCAGAATAACTTACAGGGTGATTCAAATTAAGAATCAGATATTTTGATTCCATCTCTGTGGGAAAAACTACGGTGCTCATCGCAGCCCATTTTCGTACACTTGCTATCAAGTGGTTCGCTTTAAAGTGTTTCATACTTCTTTTCTCTCTGAAGAAAAAGATCGGACAGATATTTGGCGCTGCTGTTTTGTCAGGAAAGTATATTTATTTAATAAGAAATCCAAGCATGCGTTTATTGTATTGAAAATGAGCCATTGTCCTATACGTATTGAAAAATCATAATTTCCCAGAATATGCACATCCAGGCACCGACCCGAAGGTTTGCAGTAATTACAGCCTATGTTGGAGGAATGTGTGCCAAAACCAGAAATTAAAACTCAATGCCAAGATAAAAATGATAAACAATTATATACAATATGCTCGTCTATACTAGATGCAGATAGTATTTCACAAATATTTCACATCCATAAACTCTTATGTGCAGAACTGTTTCAAATGGGAGCAACTATATATATAAAAATATTTCTAAAATTGGTTATTACATATACAAAATCAAACGAATAATTTTCAAAGATATATACATATATATACATATATACAAAATATATATATATACAAAACCACTTATACAAACATACATACAAAACTATATATACAACATATACATACAAATCTCGGAGATTACCATGGCTTTCAATACTATATTGATACATACAATGATTAAACCAAATGTGAATTTAAAATTAATTTGATTGCAGTATTTATAAAAAAAATTTAAAAGTACTATAGATAAATATGCAATAAACAGTAAGCTAATGTATGGTGGTTACCAGTAATAATTCACAGGATATATTCGTTTTCCTCTAGGAATTGAATTATAGTTTTTATTCTCTGTTTAGCCCAGCTATTACCCAGAAGGTTTTCGGCAAATATTGGCATATGTTGTCTACTGGGCCTTTTAAGGTGATAGTTCTTTGTAAGTTCGCAATCAAATACAAAATGTTTCGCAGATCCTATTTCACCACAAATACAGTTTTCGGTGTCTTTCTTTTGGATTTTGTAAAGATAGTCTGGGAAACAGCCATGCCCTGAGAAAAACTGTACCAATTCTCTGCTGCAAATCAGTTGCTCTTGAGATACTCTGGGAAGATAGTTGAATGTTTCTCTTCCTTTCTCACTTTCATTCCACTGCTGTTGCCACTCTTTTATGGTATTAATATTCAGATGTGACCTTAGCGATGAACAGGGATATGGTAAGTTTGTACTCTGAACAGGGATATCTGACGTCGCCTCAAAAGCTAAACAGTCTGCAACTTCATTTCCCAGAACACCCGAGTGACCTTTAATCCATCCTATAAAAAATTTTTGATGGATGCTGTTGGTTATGATAGTTACAATTTGATGAGCTATTGGATTCTTCGTTTGATATTGTTTAAGAGTTTCGATACTTGATAGACTGTCAGAGTAAATAATGAAATTCTTATGCAAACTTTTGGTAGCCCAAAATACAGCTTCCTTTATTGCGAGCAGCTCTGCCTGGAAGACGCTATTTTCATAGTGCAGACGAGTTGACTACTTATGAACACACACGCCATCATAAAAAGCACAGTAGGCTGATGCTGTTCCAGAATCAGTTCTAGAGCCATCTGTATAAATATTTATGTAATTGGATATTTCTTGTGATGACTTAGCAAAGTTTAAGCGGATATTACCTACTGCTGGGTCCGTTAACCAGGTAACCTTTTTTTGTTCGTAATCTTTGTGATCATAATAAAGATTATTCCACTCTACTGTTTGTCTCAGGCGCGTTACATTCGCTATGATGGCTTCTTTTTGCGCTGTCAACGTTATAGGGGAGATACCGGTTTCAGAAAGAAAATAACTTCTCCAATTTTCCAGACATTTGGGAAATATCCCAGAGATAGGCATTTTTGCATCAATGTTGTTATCGTTATTGACATGACTTTAAACGCTTCTTTCAGAATTCGCATATCGATACTGTCTATTCCGGGGGCTTGTTAGAGCTAAGTGAATAAAGTGCGCTTTTCACTTCCGCTACTGAAAGACAGTCTGGAAAAAATGGTCGAAAGTGCTTACTTCTGTCATTCGAAAAAATGTGCTATTTGTCAGGGTTGGTTTTTTCGTAATAAAAAGAGAATCTGCAAGATGTTGTAACACGTTCTCTCGATCCAAATTTATTGCTTGCGGCACTAGGTCATAGGCAGCTTCTTCCGTTGTGAATGATTTGTTGTAGGCCATTTTGAAAGCTACCCCATACTTCTTACTGGTTTTTGTGCAAAATGCTTTCCATGCCTCGGATTTTGCTTGTAGTATAGATTTTTTATATACAGTTCTCTCCCTTTTGTATTGTTGAATGTTAAGTTCAGTTGGATATTGTTTTTGTCTATTGTAGAAAGCTTTCAATCGATTTCGTTTACAAGTGAGCAGAGAAGACCACCACTTGAGTTTTGGTTCATGGGATATATTCTTTTTCTTATATGCCTTGTCGCATGCTGCTTGGATACGATCAGTCAATTCGTCTACAAATTTCTCTACGGTAACGACTGTAGTTGCTTCTTGCAATTGGCGGCTCAAGGGAATCTTCTGTGGTAACAGCTGCCTCCTAAGAGCGGTGTATTTAGAAAATTTTGTTTTATAACGGCTTTTCGATTTCATCTCAACGTCTTTCGTCAGTGTGATTATCACATACCTGTGATCACTCAAGCTGGGAGTTTCATCGACTTTCCAGGATTGTACTTTGTTATATACATTAAGTGAGCATAGAGAGATGTCAGGCCATCCCTTCCCTCTCGAAGTTTCAAACGTTGGAGTACTGGATGGATCATTGAGGAGTATTAGCTGATGTTGAGCTGCAAAATCCTGTAGTAGAATACCTCTTGCATCATTGGATGAGTAGCCCCAATCTCTTCCATGTGCATTTAAGTCTCCAGAGAAGAGAAGGTTTGATAAGTTGATGTTAGGTAGATGTTCCCACTCTGAAAGATCTTCTGCAAGGGACGCTGAGGGTGGAGAATATTGCGTACCAACTGAGAAACAGCCATTTTTCAATTTAATGTTTATGAAGACAGTAATATTTTTTTTTGCTGAGCAAACATGTGAAAACATTTTATTAGCAATCACTATAACTGCTGTTTTCAGTAAAGAGTGGTGAGTTATCCAGGTTAGAGGAAAGCCAAATAGCAAATTGTTATGTAGGTAGGGATTTTGAATGAGAGCAATATCGATGCATTTTTCTTTGATAAAAGTTGCAGCTGCTGCCGACGCAGCCCTTGATTTGTGCAGATTTATATGCAGTATTTTTAAATCCATAAAAAATAAGATTCTTGTAATTTAAATCAAGACAAAAAAAAACAGATTCAAGACAAAAAAAAAATTAATACTCTTGAGATTTTAACTCTACCCTTTTCCATTCATTCTGGAAGCAAGGACAAAATTTACTATCTGCCCTATGAACATGTTCTAAATGAGCTTTAATGCAGTTACTACATTTAAGATTCTGCTCCTTGCAACTCTGAGCATCATGACTACCTGTACAAATAGCGCAAATTTCTGGCCCTCAACAGTACTTCCTTGTATGCCCATATTCCTGACAGTGAAAGCAACGTGTAATTGAAATGAATGGTGCAATTCTGCATGATCTAAAATCTATACAAATTCTAGAATGTCGTAGCAGAAGAGCTTTAGTGTCCCTATCCACCTCTACTATCCAATGCGGAAGACCATTACGACCTTTAATCTGCTTTAAAGGCTCCAGATGATTTGGTGGATTCGGAAGCAGGTTAAGAAGCTTTTCACTCAATTCCGTCGCCTGTATATGATCTGAGACGGAGTAAATAATAATTATCTCCATGCGACCGTTAGAGATTGTTACATTTATTGTTTGTTGGAAAGCTTTGCATTTTGACAAAGACTGTTTTATTTCTTCTGCTTCCTTCCATGTGTTTGCTTGTAGTACTAACTTATTGTCTTTAGTAGATTTCACGTCCCTTGGGCTAATCTTTAAGGATCCGTTTTTACTGAGCTCCTGTAGTTGAAATCGAGTTTGTTCTGCTGTGCCTGTCTCGTCCGTTCGGGACAAAATAACTGAAGCTTGAGTAAAATTCCTTATAGAATTGGGAGGGGCAGTTTGCATAATTTCACTGAAGGTAGAAACTTTATGCTGCTGGAATATCTCAGCGAGATCTTTCTTCACAAATCCAACTTTTGTAATTTCACTTGAATGATCCACGTCTTTCTGAATACACACTGTTTTGATGGTTCTTAGATGTTTTTTAAACAATTCTAATGTCTCTTTTGAAGACGACTTTTTTGCAGTTAAATTTTCCATATAGAGAGTTTCTAAAACGTCCAGCTGTCGCATGATGGAACTGAGAAAAGCACTTGCAGGTGGTTCATTTGTGTGGTCAATATTGCTATTGTTTTTAGTCGTAACTGAGCTTGATGATGGAATTAGAGTTGGAGAATTTCTGGTATTAACCATATTAAATTGAATATAATAATAGTAATGATAAAAAAAACCTTATGAATACTAAATAAGTGAATAAAAAGTAATGAAAAGTTGCACACTGAATTCTTTAAATCTCAATGACGTCGGTTTTCGTGAAACCACAGACAAGAAGCAAACTGGAATTTTAAACAACATTTATTACACCAGAAAATGTCAGGCCAGTGATCGAATCAATATTGAAATATTTGTAGTGTAATAGTACATTTTTATGTGAATCAGCAAATAACTCAGAATCGCTCTAGGCAGGATGTGATAAATGAGAACACTGCTGGAGGAAAGAAAGAATATAGAGAGAGCACACGTTCTGATACACGATAATTACAAGTAACCTTCATAATACACTTAAACCACATATGATATTTTAGAACAACAATTTCATTCTTAAAGACAATTTTTAATCGCTCAAATTCACACATTCATCGACACTCCATTTCTTCAGAAGGAAAAATTAAAACAAAACAAAATTTACCTTCTTCTCTTTATACATATATTAATTTCTAAAAAAATCCTGGATTATGAAAAGGAAAATCAGGATGGACTATCGGAACTTTAACAGCTCCGTTGTTGAGGAGCGAAATGGAGAACAATCGGGAAAGCGGATACGGTGGATACGCACACCATTCTGGTCGAATTTGCCATCTCGGCTGGTCTTAGGAACGGAGGAACATATTAGGAACGGAGGAACATATTAGGAACGGAGGAAGAGTTTTTAGGAAAACATGTACTCGAAAAATACAGGTACTTCATTGCTCTTCTAGAACACCCAACGGCGTTCGCGACACGTCGGAATCGAAACTTCATCAAAATTCTTCCATAACGTCTCAACAATAATCAGTCCGGAAATCAAAAGTCACGAAAATGGGTCAGGTCGTGGATAAACTTCACTTCGCTTTTAATAGCGTTTCAAGGCCGACCCATGGAAAGAACCCTTTATTTCATTTATTTACACCTTTTCTGCCAACTTACACCTTTCTGGTAGGTCGGACGGTCTGGGTTTCAACAATCAACAATCAACAACAACACCTTTTCTGCCGGACACACATTAAGTTGCTTTGAACCTCTGGGTCAGTCGTGTGGGCTGGGTCTTCAAGACATTTTCTGTGCATTTCAACAAGAACGAAGATCTTATCTTCGCCTGAGCCATACCGGCCCAAAGCAACTCGTTCATCTCAATATATTATACTAATAGGATTACAATATCTATATATGTTTGATACCATACCATTTCATTCCAAAATCCGCGATCTGATCGTGAACCCAAACTCACGCTACCTTCTCTTGTTCTCTTGTTCCTAGTTATCACCTCTCTACAGCCAATCATTTAAAAGCCGCGCGTGCTCAAAACCGACAAGGCAAAAACCTACCAACAGAAAAAGCGAATATAAATTATTTTATTATTTTTATTCTGGAACATAAACACATTTGCAATTTGAAACTCGTCTCCGTCAAACGTAAATGGAGTGAAAATCAATCGAAAGGACATTTACATGATACAATTAATACTTGTTCTCAAACAGAAATTAAACAATGCTTTAATTTAAACACAATTACGGCACAGGGATGTGGAAGACCCAGACCGTCCGACTCATCCGAGGACTTCAGTAGCAATTTGGACGGCCACGGCACAGGGGTGTTGAAACCCAGACCGTCCGACCTACCAGAAAGGTGTAAGGTAACTGTTTGGACGGTCGACGGCACAGGGGTGTGAAAACCTTATCACAAAAATAACAAAATTAACTTTTTATAACTGTTAATTGAAAGTTAAGCTGGAGAAATATTATACTATGCCATTTGCATGACGACGATAAATACATAACCTATTACATGGGGGTATATATAGGTTAATAGACATATAAACAGTCAAGAAGACATATAAACAGCCCCTTAGCACTGGGCAGACGATGAGATCATGAGTGATCGGAAAACAAGAATTTGAAAAATGTTCTGGTAGTTAAGTAGAACCTTGGAACCCAGACACAATACAGCATATTATTCTTGTCCTGTTCGCAGATTAAAATATTGTAAGATTAGAATACTAAACTGGATTACAGCGAATTGACTCTGCACTATAACAGCTCGTTGCATGAAAGCAAGAAAATGCTCAACTGATCAGCCGCTTCCCTGACGCCTCCGTTGAACATATCTTCGTGAAACAAAATTCTAAGAATTCAAGATTACAACAAAAATACTGTTTAAAAATGAATAAAATGTTTTTGCCTCAGACTCCATGCAAGGAGAAATCACTTCTACAGGCAATCATTGCTATTACGTGAAAGTAGGGTTGCCAGACTTTAGCGACGTTCTGCGGCAAGTTTGCCAGATTTGATGAAACATAGCCAACTTTGCGACTTTCTGTGAGTTTCCGAATCCACTAGAACTTACTAGAAATATCCACCGGTTTAGGAGATAATTCTATTAATTCGATTCATTTCTATCAATATTACATTCATTTCTATTCATTTCATCGCTCAGTTGGAGAGAATTAAGATGATATGAGTTATAGTTAACTGAGAAATACTTCAGTCTATTGAGAATAATGTCGACCGTTTTGTGAAATGAATGAAGCATTTAATGGCTGTTTCACTGACTTGAGTGATCTTGTGAGATAGCTATTTACTGCATATTAGTCCTATTTGTCCTTATTAGTGCTTTTAAAATAAGCGCTCGTTATACAAAAATTCGAACTTATTGTATCCTGAGAGTACATCCACGTATTAAGCAGATACGTCGCAACAATACTTAAAATGTTAACGGTGGTCGGAAACATATAATACTCTGCATTGGTTTTGGATTCTACCAGAAAAATCATCAAAACCCTTGTTTTAAGGTATATTATGCTTACTTCCTTGTCTGCCCTGTGTTGAGGATCAACAATGACTACAAAGTCATGTTCCAAGGGTGGTTAGGGATGATCTGTTCAGCTCTGTCTTACATTAACGTAACGTCCTGTTACAGGACAGAAGTGTTTTACTGTAACAGAAACCCGAAAATTTCCTAATTTGCGGGAAAAGACGTTTTGAACACTTCTAAATCGTAACATTCTTTTCTCTGGAAAACAGAAAAATATTGTTTTATAGCTTGAGAAAGAATGATAGATAGTTCGAGCTAGACTATATATGTAAATCGTTTTAAACAAGTATGCAATAATCGGAATTAGTTGAATATATCCAATTTCAAGCGTGATGGGTGTGTTTCCATCTTCAATCTACTAATATTAAGAAGTTTTAACAGAAGTCCAAAAAAAATCTGATGTGGACAGCACATGACTTTCCTTATATAATGCAATGAATTTACTACTTTTACAGTAGACAAAAATAGGTTATCTTTGAAGTAGATACTTATATTTTTAACAAGATATTGAATGTTCGTCAATCAGTCGTCATTTTTATCCATTTGGCGACATTTTTGTTAATTTGGAAACATTTTAAAAAGCCGCCAAATTGCGACATTTCGCCAAATACGTCACCAGAATTTCACCAATCGTTATTGACGGAGAAATAAGCTATTCTTATAGGAAATAAAGGACTATTGGCGTTCAAATACAAAATTATTCTTAAAGTATCTTTTCTCATGAATGGAACGTGCAAGATTCACTAGAAGGATGTCACCTAATTTATAGCATGATTTTACATATGAAAGTGAACATGCTTTTCAATAGTTAAGATTTTGTTTAATTTATGGGATTTCTCGATAATTTTTTTTGAAAAATGTACAATATCTCGAGAACGGTTCATGCTAGCGTTCTAAAGTTTATGTCAATCGTTTTCTAAGGAAAAATTACATCAGAAATATCTATTTGCGTAACTTTATTAAAGTTTTTAATATTTTGATGATTTTTTCAAAATTTCACTCGAAATTTAGGGGAGTTTTGAACATTCAATTGTGTTTCAAAACAATAGGCTTCCAGCATTCGCGGATTGTAATTTCTGTACCAAATGCCATTCGAATCGCTCCATTCGTTCTTGAGATATCGTCTCCACAGACTCACTGACACGCACACACACATACTTTCACACACACACGCACACACACACACACACACACACACACACCTACACACATAGAGAGACACACACACTTACACACACATACATACTTTCACACACGCACATAATTTCACACACACACACACATACTTACACACACACACTCACACATATTTTCACACACACACACACACACAGACAGACATCACCTCAAAAATGTTCGATTCGTGATCAGGGATGCTTGAAACGTACTGTCCCGTCGACAACTCGAATTCGAATGTTCGACCCCGTCCCAGAACTTTCCTTGTACATTATACTATGTATATAAGGTAAGTAATTACTGAAATAAATTAATATCTCTAGCAGACTTTGATACCGATTATTTTGCAAGTGGATCGAACCCATTTAAATAAATCAAATTGAAAAAGTCTGCGTGTGTGTGTGTGTAAGAGAGATAGTCATTATCATCCCGGGAGAATAGCTGCAGCGAATTGGAGGAAATTTTCAGTGTAGACTTATAATATCCTCACCTAAATTGAAGTTCATGTTCGAGCTTTTGGGACCATGGTTTATCGATATAAAAATAAAAACCGCACTATTGAATCTCCCATAAATATAGTGTTATGCAGACGATCTTTTTTCCGCCATTTTATTTGAAGAAATGTATATTATGCTGCTAAGCAACTTAATTAAACTCAGTACGTTTATACAGCAGAGGATTTTTATTAAATATTTTTCCATTTAAATAATAAAGAAATGTAGATAAACACATTGTTTCCATTATGGCTTTGGGTTTAAAGATAACGGGGGTTATTGATGGGTAAAAATTTTTCAAATCCATATACATGAGTATACCTTTGAATCCAGAATATGTGTAGTGCGGATAATATAATTTTAGTGCTTTTATTTTGGCCTATATTGATTCAATTCCATTTGTTTAGAAACGGAATCAAGCTGTTTTATTCCTTAGATCTGCCTGGGAAGATAATATTGTATAGCGAGAACAAAGAGAGCTTTTTAGGAGCCTTAATTAAAATATTTTAGTAGAATGTTTTAAATAACAGTGTCATTTAGAATGCTATAGGAATTTGCACGATTGGGAATTTTAAGTTTCTTTATACGGTGTATTCCGTACGAAGAACGGATAGACTGCTAGTATAGAATATGAATATATGAGAAAATCGAGTGGTGCCGCACATTCAGATTATTTTAAACTACAGCTTTTTATCAAATATACAATAAAAATAGGATAATATTTGTGTGATGTGTTTTTTAATTATTCAAGTTCAAAGTTATACACACTATCATACAGGGCACACATGAGCATAAACATCCATTTGTTTTACACAATTAGAAAGAATTGCAATTTGTTTAAAGTAAATAGATGTTTATTACAAAAATAATACTTTTTATCGTCTTATGTACGGTAACCGAATTTCTTTCTTTTGTGACTCGCTTTTATTTCATATTAATTCTTACTACACACGCTTCAACAAATATTTCTACACTCCTTTCGAATAAAATAATATGAAGGGGATTCTTTTTTTCATAAAATTACAGCAGACAGAAGAAAAAACTTTGCAAATGTTATTTACTTAATAAATTCGCAACCGCGTGCTCTTCTAAAAGGAAGAAAGAACACACATTTTGACTTTAGGGAGACTTTTCTCTTCTTCATGTTGTTTCGGCGGTGCATTCAAATAATTCAAAAGATTAAAGTCGGTCCTGGGTAAGTCTGGAATAATTTACTTTCAAATGACCGGAAACTTATTTTTTCATCTTTATAACGTAAATACACTTGTTTGTTTTTCATCTTTCGTTTTCTTCATAACTAAGAAAGTATTTTTATGATACATGTTAGTTATTGGATGTATATTCATTTCTCTCCTCTTCTTCTAACTCCTATTTAAGTAGTATATACTCAACGTTCTTATTAAAAGCATCCTATAAGGGTGAAAAGGAAAAAAATGGTATACCTCGTAAAAAATGACTTTAATGAGTTCGGGAAGTAAAAAGATCTAATGTGAGCAGCACATGACTTTCTCTACAAACATTTTGTATTCATTTTTTTTATAATTTATTAAATTGAGTTTAATGGCATAAAATAACACGCATCAATAGAAATGATACTGAATTTGCACTTTTATTTCAATTTCCTATTTCATTAAGTTACTGGACGTATTTAAAGGCAGCTTGGTAAAAATGCAAAAACTAAAATATTTTGACGGCTAGTCCTTGAGCAATGAAGTGGGTCTTATTCTTTTCATTGTTTAAAATGACATATAAACCAAGCATTTGATGAATACGCTTGAGCATACATAGAATTTTATTTTAGATCTTGGTGATATTGATGGTTCATTTCGCAAAAAAGTCATATTTTTTCCTGAATCGTAACAAAGGGTCATCCACAAATGACATACTTATAAAATATAGTGAAATAGTTATTGAGTTAGAGTTTTATACATACATACTGCACACAGACAGTCTTTACGCTAAAAATTGTTTTTTCTTGTTCGAGAGGTCCCCAAACGTATATATCCTGTGAAAACTCGATACTTTATCTATATATTACCATGCATTGTAGGGGGAAACGATTAATAGCCTTTAATACATGGACAGTATAACTTAATGAAGATTTATAGTTTCTCCAATATCTCTCTACTGCCAATACAGCGTTATTTCAAGTTCCAGTGTCCACTTCGACGATAAGAGCGTGAACATTCACCCCAGTAGCTCAACGGTAGAGCGTCGGCCGGCCAGTTCGAAGATCCGGGATTCGATTCCCGGCAGGAGCATCAAGGTTCTTTATAATGGCGCCCGAACAAATCAACCTTATAGGTCAGTTCAAAGATGTCGAAGGTCCGAAAATGCGCCTAGTACGACTCGTACGGATTCAGTTGACTATGGAAGATTGATCAATGATTTCAAATTGAAAGGATAAAGATCCCGCAGGATACTTACCTGGGTAAAAATAGTAGTAACAGGAAGCTAACCTGCGGTCAAAATTGCAGGAGGTGGTCAGTCAGATGGTCAGTGGCCCGCCCATCTGACATTAGAGGATGGAGAATGCTGAGTACACTTGGACGATAAGAGTTTACACATTCGTCCCAGTAGCTCAACAGTAGAACGTCAGCTGGCCATTTCGGAGATCTAGGGTTTGATTCCCGGTTGGAGAAGCTAGGTCCTTTACAAATTACAGTATAAATGTGTGTCGTTATATAAGAATTATCTAGAGCGGCCCCATAGGAAGGGACGGACGCCATTCAATGGCCCTCTTTTTCTTCTTTTTTTAGGAAGAAAGCATAAAAAATTCTCCAAAAGCAGAAAATCGAATATAGAGAGAGTTAAGGGCGTGATAAATGTTTGAGGGAAGCTCACAATGTGTATAAGGGGGGGGGGAGGCAATAGTTTACAATCTACTGAAATCTTGTGGGTAAAGATGGTTAATATCAGAACGTCTTTCGAACCTACCTGTTTGAAATATCATTAAATAAACAATAGGATCTAGATAATCGCTTGTTTTTTTTCCTCCTTTTCGAGTCAATGCAGGGAACGGATCTCACGTTGGTCTAGAAATGTATATAAAATTGCCCAAATGTAAGTGAATCTTACATGTGTTGAAATGCTGGCAACAGAAAAATAATAAATAAGCGAGATTTATTCCCCTTTGCACCGCCGACGTGTTCGATTCTCGGAGCTTTCGGGGAAGTTGTTATAAATGAGCGCATGCATTCGAAAATGTTCGAGTCTGAACTGCGATGTGTGCGGGGAAGTTCCTTATCACACACCTGCACCGTGAGAAGGAGAGCAACAACACTCTGACCATTCTTCTCGGAGATAAGAGCAGAAGAACGCAAGATTTTTGCTAAGCGTCAACTCCAAACTTTTGAGAGACATTTTGTTTCCCTTTTTTGTTCCGTTTTAAGAAAAACTCACGAAAATAAAATTACTTTGCTGTCTGTAGGATTATATATACTTACTGTTAGCCTATATAGCGCTTACTGGAAGAACATGGGTGTATCAGCATTATATATTTTATAATATTTTTCTTATTTAAAACCTATTAATTACATTATATTGCAAAAAATATGCACCTATAAGAAATTGAGCTACCGTCGCAAAACTCGCCACGTGCGTATCATTTGAGAAGATATGCAAATGATTAGAATATGAGACAAAATACCGTTTTATGGGAACAACAAAAGATAACATTTTAGCAAGTAGTAAATCCTCTCCTGACAGCCATATAAGCCGATAGTTGGTGCGACAGAGTCAACTAATTTGCTTATTTTCATGCCACACATGTTGCAACGGGTCAGCTAATTCAGTGGTATTATGAGACGGCTGAATTCCCATCCCAGGATGTTCCAGAAATGTCCTATGGGTGATAGGTCTGGAGAGCTGGATGGTCATGGTAGTCTATTAAATCCTCGAAAGCATTGTTGATAAAGTCGTGCAGTGTTTGATCGAGCGTTGTCTTGATGGTAAACAAAATCAGCAGAACTTCGTGAACTTTAATGATTTTCAGCTGCAGAATATCGTCAACGTACCAACGAGCCGTACGATGGGGCTTTCGGCAGAACAAAAGGAGATAGACTAAAGGATCGGGGTCGTGTGTCGCTCGACAATAAATGCGGGATCGGAAATCTGGCAAGTCCTCCTCGACACACATATGCGACGGTCATTAGCACTGGAAGAGAATCCGTATTCATTGTTAAAGACATCATGTCTCCAATTGGACATTGTCCAAGCTGACCGAACCAATACAGACGGTTCTGCCTATGAGGAGAATTCATTGGTAGGCATCCTAATGGCAAACAACACCCAATCCCACCTTCTACCAGTCGTCTTCGAATAGTATCATTTGATATAGAATGCATGGATGATGTTGCCAACACCGAACAACTACCCTATCGATCCGATCGAGATGGCGGTTGATGCGTCTGCTGGATCCACCAGCCATTCTTAGGCCTATGATGCGACCTCTCCCTAAATCCGAAAATGGTTCGCAGCACCGCCAAGTACGTCTCAAAGACATCTTTGTGCACAACTTGAAATATAAAATCAGAAAATACAGTTCTAATTACACGTGAGTGAGAACCCCGGTCGTTTTAAATGCTACACGATGCATGCTTCTTTTGCGCGTTGCATGAGCCCTATAACATCAGAGAGTATAGTTATAGCTCAGCGCGTATAAAACATTTAGCGAGTATAGCTCAATTTTTTTATAGAATCATATATTGTTTTGCAATAGAGTGTATATATCTTCATCTGTTAGCTTATATTAATGCAAATATGCAAATACATTGAGAGGTTTTCTTCCGGAATAGTTTGACTTGAAGTTATCGTGCTAACGGACAGACAGACAGACAGAATGAATGAACAAAATCATAAGCATTTTTCAACTCTGTTGTAAAGCGTTAAAAACGAATACGAAATTTTGAGAAGTAATGCTGATAAAAAATAATTTAGAACTTTGGAGAAATTTAAATGCTGTTTTTTAATGGCTATTCACGCATTTAAATGTCACTAATATAAAATAAATCTAAAAGGTAAGAAATTAAAAACATCCTAGTTCTCACAAGAACTCTCAATGACTTGTCCACTTTTAGCTTTACCACAAGCTTCAACCGCAGGCCAACGGAATGAAAAGAGAAAACTCCAATTTTACGGGACAGAAAACTCTTATTGCTTCTAAAAGAACGCAAACTGAAAGCGAAATTTCGAACATTATTCCCCATCAGCACTGTTTCTTCTTCCTCTCCCACGCTATGTGTGAAATTTTATGACTAATAACTAAGAAGGAAGCGTTTCTCCGTCGTGATGGTCCAATTAAAAGCAAATATCTTTCTCCCGCCGTTATATATTCGAAACGGCTCGTTTTATGACCCTTCGACTCCAGATGAAACATTTTCATTAAGCGGAATAGAGGAGGGGGGGGGGTCGAACTTGAAGATGAAATGTGTCTTACAAAAAAGAAATTTGATGTGTAATGCACATGACTTTCCCTATATAATCCAATTCATTTTATCTTTATTTCTTTAATAATTCACTGAACTGAATTTCGTTCCGCACCATTATATAAAATGGCACAGAATTGGCACTTTGAATCCAATTTTCGTTTTCATTGGGTGACAGGACGTGAAATTGAATCAATTAAGTATTTTAGCTAGAGTGGATATATGATATTTTTGCTAGTCATTTATAAAAAAAAAAAGATTGGTTATTTTTTTTCAAATCGTACCAAAAATTTTTCACCACAGGGTCACACACACAAGTGATTTACCTACCCGATTTTATGAAACTTGGTCCATCCGTTTTTACGTTAGAGTGGATACATACATTGCACACACAGACACATACAGATGTCACGCTAGAAATAGTTTTTCCGTATCCTAGAGGTCCGAAACGTGTAGACCCATCGAAAACTCGAGTTCCGATTTCTTGTATGATTCCAATACTTTTCCTATATATTACTATGTATGTCAGGGGAAGTAGAAATCTGATGTGGGCAGCACATGACTTTTCTTATGTAATCAAATTCATTTTCTCCTTATTTCTTTAATAATTCACTAAATTAAATTTCATTGCGCAAATTAACGCGCATTATTACTTAAAATGACCCTGAACTGGCACACTGAATTCAATTTTCGTTTTCATTCGGTAATAGGGCGTATTTTCAAAGGTAGCGTAGCAAAAATGCGAAAACACTAAAATATTTGGAGAACGGCTGATTCCAGAGTCATGGAGTGGTTGTTGTTGAGACCCAGACCGTCCGACCTACCAGAAAGGTGTAAGGCAACTGTTTAGACGGTCGGGAAGTAGAGTCATGGGGGTGGGTCTTATTTTGGCATTGTCAAAAATGACGTATACAACAAGCATTGAAGGGATACATTTGAACATATGCAGTCTTTTATTTTAGATTTTCATGATTGTTGTGACCCATTTTGAAAAACAAAGGCAGATTCTGTTCTGCTGATTTGCACCTAAATCTAATCAGCAACACAGTCTCCCGCATGTAACTTCTTTACGAATTTTTGTGAAATTTGATCCATAAAATTTTAAACTAGAGTGGATACATAAAAATTTTACAGACCATTTCGTTAAGAAAAGGAAATTCTTATATCCCGAAAGAGTGGACGGATACATACAGAAAGACACGCACACCCTTGCATAGACGTCAAGTTAAAAATGTTTTTCTCATATTCTAGAGGTCCTGAAACGTGCCAATCCGTCGCAAACTCGAATTGTGATTTTCGACATAATTCCAATATACATTACCATGTATTGTAGGGAAAGTAAAAATAGTCTTATACTTAATTCTGTTGGCATGGTTGGTCTGGCTCCTTATGGTTGTTCTGACTCCTTATATTTGTTCTGTCCTGTGTCCTTAAGTAATAGGCTTTTATCCATCCTCCGAAATGAACGTTTACCTTTACTTTTTTATTTCACACTGTAATTTAGCATTTTTTTTTTTGCAAAATATTTAAGCAAATAGGCATGTATGAGGAAATTCAATAAAGCATTTTATACTAAATATTTTAATTCCTTTTTTCAGCAATTAAGATAGAGTAGTTTTCAATTGATTTGGTTGTAAATTGTGACAGAAGGATTTAACAATGCATCTAATTTTGTTTCATTACTAGAACGAATAATTTCCCTCCTTTGTAGGGGGCTTCTAAATAAGCATCCACTACATATAAATAACTAAATAGGCATTTGTGCTGTTTAAATAATAGATTTGAACATAATTTAAAATGGTTTCGATACAAAAATGGCACTAGTCAAATCCCAAAACAAAAGATATGAGAATCCCAATGGACCGTATATTCAACTGCTTATGAAACAGGCGATTCCGTGGAAATCCATGTGCACTCTAATAAATAGGAACTGCCCTGTTTTGCGACCGCAACCCTTGTCTATGAATTTTCCATCGTGCCTCGAATGAAACGGGAGCCACATTTTTCTCCTCACTCTTTATTGACTTTTTAGCCGTAAAATTCGAGTCTATAAAATAAATAAAAATATAATTCGAAATTGAATAAATAACTCCGAGGTGCACCTGTTCGGGTCCTGGCAGAGGCCTCTGTTGCGCCCTGGAGCCAACCTTGCTCAACTGCCACCCAGTCTCCCCCACAAGCAAGGTCCATCCTCAGTGACTCATACAAAAGTAGCAGGAAAGATACAACTACAGCTTCACAACTGTCTTTTTACGCTTTTCCATAAAATTTATGTATTTTTTGGTATTTGTGATAAGTTCTGAATTCAAATAAAATCAGATAAGAGTACATAAGATTATGTTAAGATAGCCAATCATACACGTCTATGTCTACTTACATTAATGTATTGGTAATTGTTATATTCACACCATTAACAGCCAGAAGTCAGATGAAAGTTAATCTGCAAAGTGAATACACAAAATTGCACTTTGCTTAACGTTCTTTAAAAATTGGCACTTCTCGCTTTGTACGTTGCAAAGAGAGTGATTATTGCATCTATATCGAGATTTTTCGTCTGTCAGAACCTTCGGTGTTAAACACTGAAAAATTGCAGTTACTTCAATGATTGCCTCAAAACAAGCCTTCAGTTGCGCCAGAACAATATATAAATTTCGGACGAATACTTCAACTCTGATAGTCGTTGATCAGATATTAATTCGCCATGCATTTGTTTCACCCGAGTTGCTCGTTTTTCTTTGAACTATGACGATCCGCCCCAGACGTTGGCCAAATCACTGGCTTCATCTTTAACGTCAGGTCAACGTTCATGCAACAGAGTCAGTTTATTTACTAGGGAATTTATCAGTTTTGAGGCCTTCCCTATGCTTCCTCTTTGTTTTTAAGAAATTTTGAAATAACGTCGACACTACCAAGAATATTTGATTGTACAGCAACAAGCATCGCGGTCGAAAAGTTTTCGAAATAGCTCAGAAAGGACGCTGCACTGTTTCTTTCCTCCGGAGATTTATTTATACAGAGAGATGTGTCAACAACCTCATGACGTCTAGATAACGGACACTTAACGCGTCAATTAATTAACAGCATGAGATCCACCATGTAGAGTAAACCCGCTTTATAGTAGTCTTCATAAGTCCCTGTTGAAGCTGATTCCAACGATTGATGGTGCCTGGATGAAAAACACGTAGAATCCTTGCAGTCGGTCCAAGAAGCTGCGGAGCTCTGTGATACCAGCAGCAGCATCGTTAATCACCAGATTCAGGCGGTGTGCGCAACAGTGCACATATCGCGCCTCCGGATTATGCTGTTTGATCCGTGTTTGACGTTCAGAATATATGCCGCTCATGTTAACTGCTCCGTCGTAGCCCTGTCCGCGCAATCTCTCTATGCTGGTGAACTTGCTGACTAGTCCCATAGCGATTTTCTCCAACTCCTGGGAGAACTGACTATTTATTGGTGTGAATTCAACAAACGACTCCTGGATATCAATTGTAATGGGTTGGTCATTTTCGTCCCGTTTAATGTCAACATATGATACAGCTCAGCTGATAGACTTTCGCTATATCCTGTGTCGAGTCAAGGAAAATTGAGACAAACCTAGCTTGTTTTATCTCATGCGTGATTTGTGTTAATACTTCTTCTGCAAGAAAATTCACTGTCCCTTTAGGACGCTTAATGAACTCAGCAAGGATGGCATCGTACTGCGCTAACAAATGTATGACTTCCAAGAAGTTCCCCATTGCTAGAGATCCGCCATCTGTTTCACGATGTTCTCTAAAAGCTAAGTCGTCCGTGCTTATAAATAGAGTAACGTTTATGATGAGTCGAAGCACAAGACGCCAGTAACGCGTCAGTGTGGCTTGCAACAAAACGAGTTTACCTATTCGCTACATCGGATCGACGGTCCAATCGACTCCGCTGTGTTATCATTCTATTTGCTATGGAACATTCAACATAAAATACGTAACGTTCTATTAAGATATTGGACCTGTCAGGCCTAAATTTGTAAATTTAATCATTTATGATTTTGATACGACAATGCGATTCGTCGTTGTTAATGACTGTAACGAAATTATAAAAAGAATACATCGGCCGAGGCGCCCCTCAGCTCATGCGCCCTGGAGAAATTGCTCCCCTTTGCTCCATGGCTCTACGCCACTGGGTACTGTGTACCTAATTTCAGGGTCGTGGAATGCTTCGAGTTTTCGCTACAGACCACACAGACATGCACGCGACTAGCGATCTCCATTTATGAAGTAAAATTGACGACGAGTCAATGATGATATTTAGACCTGCATCGTTATTGTGTCTGCGGTAGCGGGATGCAATGGACAAAAGAACTCGAAATAATAAGCTGCGCGGGATTTGCTTCACCACTTGCCCTACAATGGCACAACTGGGGAATATATATTCATGCCTGGGGAATTTCAATGCCCTAGGATTGAGCTCTTGATACTGACAACAACATCCACGAACGGTTTCAAGCATATTATGCGCTCGTCAATATGGAATCATCGGTGCATGCAATGGCAGTCCAAAACTTGTTATGTACCACTATATTTTGAATCGCGCTGTCATTGCTGTCGTAGCGAGAATTCACTCGACAGCTTGTGAGAATGCTTTTCGAGCCATTTTCGTGAATTTATTCCTTCTCTAGATGGAAAATGCATGAATTTTGATGTTTCTGTTCTGTCCAGCTTTTGACTTGTTTATTTTCTTATTTCCTTCGTCGCCTGTAACGTGCGAGATATGTGACGTCACCTTTTACTCCTTGCTTCGGCGAATGGGATTTGAATTTGCTGGGTGGAATTTTAGGCAAAGTTTGGAGTCTTTCGAGGCCTTTGGACGGGGATCGTGAGAAGGGAAGGTTGTATGCCGTCGAGGGTGGCAGTGGTGGAACTGATTGGATATGGAGCAAGGCAGTATTTGAAGTGCGGAGGTATGAATAAAAATTCTATTTAAAAGGCCATCTACCGTTGGTACCGCTTGCGCAACTCAATTTCGGCATGACGTCCCATCCCATTCGGCATGACGTCCCAGATTCCTATTTCGGCTCTGTGCACGACGGGACGAGAATCTTTGCTCCTGACTTGATATCTTCTGGTCTATGTATTCATCTAAATATTCCTGTTTCAACGAACTTCTAAACTGTAAGTTATTCCATATTTTTCTTTGCGAATGTAGGTTCGAAATTTTTAGTCGACTGATTTAATACTCTGAAATCGAAACGAAGAAAATGGCTCTTATAAAGGTCCTGACAAATATTTGATGATTATGTTTAAATATATTAATGTGTAATAATAATAATAATATTGACATGAAATAATGATATATATAATGATTATCTTGTCAAAGAATTTGATTGTATAAAACTTGTTGAGTAAATTGCAAACTCAGAGTATTTGCTTATAAATGGAAATCAAGTATGTTCTGATTTATTGCCATGATTATTCCGAGAGTTTAAAATAGGATGAATAAAAGAATTAATTATTACAAGCCTTTAATTCTTCACCACCTCTGGTCTGCCACTAGTTCTTGCTCAGTTTAATTCACACTTTGTTTCAGTTTGCTGACCATCCAATGTTTCATTGGACGGAGAAGCGTTCTGGGTTATCGTCATAGTATTTCACAGTGGAAATTGCTTTGGATTATCTCAACATAATAACACAACGCAATGTCTCATACTTTAATGCAATTTTTGTAGTGTCGGTATATGTATGTACTTTCCATTTTGGTAGTGGTATCGTAATCTTTCCGTCACTACGCTGGTGCGCGTATTTTTAGCGTTGTGACATTGCAGATAGCACACATAGCGAGCGGGTTCCAAAATGTTTTGAGTTTTAATACGCTAGTTCTACGTAGATAAACGTTTATTTTTTATTATTATTTAGATCCCAGATCATACAACTCACCTATTAAGTATTGAGTTATTATAAGCATGGTCGGGAAAGGATATCTTCATAAGGATAAACGTTTAATTGTCGTACATCCAGTCTAGAAGAAACCTTTCAAAAGCAATGGGTTAGCTTGATAGAAGTGTGTGTCTGCCATCGCAAAATGATTGTACATAAATTCAGAGGGGTGGTTTTGTATCCTTCGGCCATTTTAAAAATGTTTAATTCGTGTCTATTGTTTCTATTTCAGTCTATGACTGATAATAATTATCTTGTCAAAGAATTTGATTGTATAAAACTTGTTGAGTAAATTGCAAACTCAGAGTATTTGCTTATAAATGGAAATCAAGTATGTTCTGATTTATTGCCATGATTATTCCGAGAGTTTAAAATAGGATGAATAAAAGAATTAATTATTACAAGCCTTTAATTCTTCACCACCTCTGGTCTGCCACTAGTTCTTGCTCAGTTTAATTCACACTTTGTTTCAGTTTGCTGACCATCCAATGTTTCATTGGACGGAGAAGCGTTCTGGGTTATCGTCATAGTATTTCACAGTGGAAATTGCTTTGGATTATCTCAACATAATAACACAACGCAATGTCTCATACTTTAATGCAATTTTTGTAGTGTCGGTATATGTATGTACTTTCCATTTTGGTAGTGGTATCGTAATCTTTCCGTCACTACGCTGGTGCGCGTATTTTTAGCGTTGTGACATTGCAGATAGCACACATAGCGAGCGGGTTCCAAAATGTTTTGAGTTTTAATACGCTAGTTCTACGTAGATAAACGTTTATTTTTTATTATTATTTAGATCCCAGATCATACAACTCACCTATTAAGTATTGAGTTATTATAAGCATGGTCGGGAAAGGATATCTTCATAAGGATAAACGTTTAATTGTCGTACATCCAGTCTAGAAGAAACCTTTCAAAAGCAATGGGTTAGCTTGATAGAAGTGTGTGTCTGCCATCGCAAAATGATTGTACATAAATTCAGAGGGGTGGTTTTGTATCCTTCGGCCATTTTAAAAATGTTTAATTCGTGTCTATTGTTTCTATTTCAGTCTATGACTGATAATAATTTCTTTTAATTCAAACACACTGCGGGGTAAAATTTCGACATCCCTTATTAAATATACGAGTTCATATATCTATATAAATAAAAGTGAAAACCCGTGTTCGTCTTACCATCACGGGAGAACGGCTGCACCGAAATACATAAAATTCTATGGACAGCCTTGGAATAGTCTCATTTAAAATAAAGTCCATATTTACAGTTAGTAGGATCAGGGGTTATAGAGATATTAATAAAAAACGAACCACCTATAGAAAAACCATTATGTAAATATTTTTATCACCCATTCATTTGAAGAAAATATATGATCTTGCTCAACAACCGAATTAAATCCAGCGTATTTATCAGCAGGCGATATTATTTAATATTTTCCGATGTAAATGATAATAAAACTTATCGGAATTGCATTTTTGACTGGATTATATCCATTAAAGCTGTTGGGTTTCTATTTTCAATTTCTTACGTTATCTGTTTTATTTTGGCAAAATATTTCCAAATTCATATATCGTGTTTAACTCATACATTGCGTTTAGCCGACTATCGAAACACAATAGAAGTAGTACTTCTAATTAATTTCTTTTTAGCTTTTTCATTTAGATCTGATTTCATATTTTATTTATAAAATCGTTTACAAACGGGGCAGGATGCTATATTCTACAGATCTGGACATGAAGAGAATTTTTAATTTTGTATAGCGAGAACAGAAATTATTTAACTTATTTTTATGATAATTAAATTATACACTTCTATAGAATGTTTTGTATAATTTGAATTTCCGCATAATTAGGAATTTTATTTTTTTTAGTTATGTATTCTGTGCAAAGAATGGGTATACTACTAGTACATTAATAATATCGATTATTGAAATGCATTTAAGAAACCATGAATTTATTTCTTATTGTGATTATAGGTCTTTAATGCCATTATCAAATCTTCTTCATTCCAAATATTCTTCATTCTACTCAATCATTCTCAAATATTCTTTTGTGGGATTCTTTTCTTTGAGCGTTAGTTCACGGCTAATAAGTGAAGAAGGAGGATATAACAGGTCTAGCAGTCCATTTAAACTTAGGAATATTCTGAAATAGAGCCATTAAGATAAAAATTTATTATTTTCAATATTCATCTCGAATCCGAATGATGTGAAATGAAATCGTAATAAAAGTTGACAAGAAATCCGACTAGAAGTTATTATTTTAACATTGAGGAGGCTGAACTCGACTTTCCCACACTTTTGTGGCTGAACTGCAGCATTGCAGCACTCACTGCTAGAAAAGACATCCCAGATTATTCCTTCGTCCTTGAAGAATTCTTTTGGGTCTGATGGCATAGCGCGGGATTAGCCATCTAAAAGTTCCGGATTCGAACCTATCCCCAACCATCGGGGATCTGCGGCCCCCCACAGTTGGTGACTCTGGACATACGAGCACGTAACCTTCTCTTTCTCTCCAACAATCTCACCCCTCTTATGAGATGGCAGCACTACAGGTGACGCACACTTTTTCCTCTCCTTTCCTGGTTGACTACTACTGACGTCACGACGTCGCAGGATAAGGTACGACACGTCTCCCGGCTTTGTTTTGAAATGTTTATATTTTTTACTGTTTATGTTATGCTTTGTACCTATATTTTGAATTTTGGTTATGGTTGGAGCACCGTTTTTTTTTTCTCTGTAGCTCTCTTAAAAATATTAGATTTGCTCTCAAGGATTTCTTTGGGAAACCCTTGTAACCCTGTTATTTCATCCCTTTTTAACTTTTTTCCTTGCTTTTTGGCTTTTTAACTATGTTTTTTGTTGGAGAGAATGTTGGTTTTTTATATATATATATATATATATATATATATATATATATATATATATATATATATATATATATATATATATATATATATATATATATATATATATTTATTTTTTTCTGAACCGTGGCTTCTTTGCTCCTGGGCTCGCTGGCTGAACTTTTGTATCGCATATCTTCTTTTCCTGGTGGTCCTTTGGGAGGGGGACCTCTGGGTTGAACTCTTGGGGAGTCTTTGGGGAGAGACTCTCCTTCTTTTCGTTTTTTTTTTATCTTGAAACCTGTTTGCCTTTTCGGGACTTTACACTTATTCATATATTCCTTGTATTCCTGTTCAGTTTTGCGATTCCTGTTTTTTTTTTTGTTTTTTTTCCTTGGTCCTGCTGGCTGGTCTCTGTGTTCTTATTCTGTTCAGCTTTGCGGTTCCTGGGTTTATTTCCTTTTTTATTTTTTTTTATTTTTGCTGGCTGGAATTTCTGTGTTTTCTCTGTTTTCTTAGAGGTCTTTTGGGAGGGGGATCTCTGGGTGGAACTTTTCATGGGGAGTCCTTTGAGGGGAGGATTTCCTATGTTTGTTTACTTTTTCTCTTAACCTTGCTCGCCCGTTCGGGACTAATTAATTGCATTTGTTTACATTTTTACTCCTGTGCAGCTTCGCTGTTCCCGGGATTTTTTTTTTTTTTTTTTTTTTTTAATTTTGTGGTATGCGAGTGTGTGTTTGTGGTTGTTATTCTTCTCGGATTCCTGCTTTGCAGCCGTCCGCTTTTCGGCTTTAAATTCTTGCTCTTGGATTCCTGGTATTCAGCCGTCCGCTTTGGTTTATAAATTCACTGTTTTCAGTTTTTTATTCTCTGTTTATCTATTTCTGTATGTATCTTTTATTGTAGCATTTTTGTATTATATCTTCTCGGATTCCTGTTCTTCAGCCGTCCGCTTTCCGACTTTCAATTTTTCTCTTGGATTCCTGGTTTACAGCCGTCCGTTTTTGGCCTTAAATTTCCTTGCTTTCTGTTATTTTCGTAGTTTATGTTTTTGCATTGTTTGTAGTATCTTTACTCGGATTCCTGCTTTGTAGCCGTCCGCTTTTCGGCTTAATTTTTTACTTCGGATTCCTGGTTTACAGCCGTCCTTTTTTGGTTTCTAAATTTCCTGTTTTCTGTATTTTTGTTACTTTGCTATATGTTTGGTATTTTTCTGTAGTTCATTTATTGTTATAAACTTTCTGCTCTTGTGATACTTAGGGGAAAGGGAAAATGGGAATTTTTTTTTTTTTTTTTTTTGTTATTTTTGCACTTACGGATTTCTCGTGTAAATCTCTGTAATTTTTGTTTTTATTCACTTAATAATTTCAACCCTGTTTTTTGTTTAGTAAAATTTGACATCAGTAAATTTTGATAAATATCAAATTTTAAATTTGTTATATTAACTATATCCTAACCCTTATTGTCTTCCAACCGTGACCATTTTCTTATTTTCTGTAATTTCGTTTTTGCTGTATTTTGTGCCAGGGTTTTTTTCCCTTCGAGGTTTTCCCCTCTTTACAATTTTCTTATGTTTGTCTTATTTGTTTGTCTTTCTTGTTATGTATTGTCGCTGCCATTCTCTTCTTTTTTTGATGTAACTACTTGTGATGTGATTCATTTTAATATATGTACTGTAATCTCTTGAATCAAAAAATAAAGTTCCCGGCCACACATCTTGCTACCATAAGCCTTCGGGTTGGTCGTGTGCTCTGGGTTTTCAACGTCTCCCGGCTGCTCCCGACCGTCCAAACAGTTACTTTACACCTCTCTGATAGGTCGGACGGTCTGGGTCTCAACAACAACAACGCCTCCCGGCTGGGGCGCAGTAGTCCGGTGGTTAGCGTGCGGGAATTGCACACGGTAGGCCCGGATTAGATTCCCTCCGCTGCCAAAACTAACGCCGTGTTCACGCGGAGTACGATCACGTTAAACATGTGGGTTCGTAAGTCCGTACTAGAGGTTTGTGGTAGGGGCAAGAGGACACGGTCCCTGTGGATGCCTCCCCGACTGGGTTTCGGTCTAAATTGGATGGCTCTTCCCGGCCGTCCAAAGTACTGCATTACACCCATCTGGTAGGTCGGACGGTCTGGGTCTCAACAACAAAGCATCCCGGCTATTCAGCTCCCGACTGAGTTTCAACTTGGGGACGCGAGTTTTTTTCCGGCTGTCCCCTCCCTCACTGAAATTCGACCGAGCTTCTCGCCAGTAGATATTCTATGTTATGTGGGTTTTCACCACACGTCCTGTTAGAACGCATAAATTAGTATAGTTTCTCATCTCCGACATTGGCCGTGTCGAACAAAAATACATAGAATTAAATTAGTGGCAAATGAGGACAACGGACATGATATAAAACAATAACAAGGTGTTTATTGATAAAAATGAAATTAAAAAATAATAAGAATAAAAACATATTTGATTGGTTCAATTAACATTCTTAACAAATTACAATGACTCTCCATTGACATTTTCAAAAAATGAATATTTAAAGAATGTATGTAATTAAAATCTCCATTTATGTTTGCAATTAAATTCGTCCCTACTATTTACTCAAGTGTGGATTTAACAAGATGTCGAGAGAGTGAAACATTAATTAAAACTGTGTCAACAGACTAAGTATGCGATACATGCATTTCATACCTTCGAATATCGTTGGATGCGCCACTGGATACGGGGCACTTCGGTGGAGGAATCGCCGGACATCGCTGCAGACGTAATTTTTGAGAGGCTCTTCTCTCTCGAGCACACAAACCAATTCTCCGTTCCCTCTGAAGTCTTAAACTCAATCTTTTTCGTTCGTTCTGAAAATTCTCAAACTCTCTCGATCATCGGAAAAATGTCTCCTCCTACACAATTAAGCCCCAGGTCTGTTACTGGTCCCCCCAATCAAAGCCCCTGGTATCATCATTGGATATTTCCAAAAAATGTCCAGCTATTGGGTGCTGTGCTGACAGGAGGATGGCGGTCACCCCAGAATTAATGTCTGGCAGGTGGACCGAGGGTTCTCACGACCTTGCGTGCACGTGCAGCCGAACCGGACAAGGGTCAGCTCTCCCCAAGAGCGCCCTGCTGCGCCCCTTTGTAACTGGGTGGTCGTTGTCCATATTTCCCAGAAACATGGCTTGCTCATCCTTTTGCAGGTGTTCTCTTAGGGAAGTGTATATGCATTACAGGAGAAGTACAGGGACCGTCTTTATAGGTTACACTCCGCCATAATTTGCAATGTCCCAAATTTGCCTTGGGACATTCTATTTACGTTTTCACCAGGAAAGGAGTGTCTGCAGCATTGCGTCACTCACTGCTGCAAAATACATCCCAGATTATTCCCTCGGCCTTGAACTCTTTTGGGCGTGATGGCATAGTGCGGAATCAGTAATCTGAAAGTTCCGAGTTCGAATCTATCCCCCACCATAGGGGATAAGTGGCCCCCTACGCTTTTGTATACCATTTTGTTTAGATCCATTCGTATTATAATGGACATCAAAATGAGGTAAATGTACAGCTGAAGGGGAGAAAACTCCACCTTTTGTCAAAAATTACAATAATACAAAATCAAGAAAACATATTGTCATAAGCCAGTTTAAACATCAATATACAAAATTAAATTTTATAAATGAAAGGTAAGTATAGCGCCTAACGGTAGACAGACGCCACGATGTCTCGTGTCAGAGCTATACAATCCATCGTGTCGCGTAGAAGCGATACACAATTGCCAATGCATTCAAACGCTGTTTGAAAAAGAACTCTTACGAAATATTTACTTTATTTAGCCAAAACCCAGAAATATATTCGTAAATTGTATTTTCTTTCAACACTTTTCCTATGTAGCAATATTTCCCAATCCATTATTTTAAATATATTCGTAATTTTTTATCAAAATCAGCACTCTTATAAACCTCGTTAAACCCTTCTCAAATATACTGATTCGCAAACCGATATAGAGTAATATAAAAATTCCGAAAATTATTTTATATAGATTATCTATACATTTAAAATATATCTTCGCATTTGCATATGTACTAGAACGAATGAGCCACCTAGGTCCGGACTAATACGAACTCCTAAGTCGTTTTGACCACTCATGGAGACGCAGAGGAAGAAAAACAATGTGCATGATACGAAATAGCATCTAAATATGTACACTTAGTCAAAACCTTAAGAAGGACTGCATAGGGATGAATGTAAGCCTCCTGGTCCTGAAGAGTTGCTTCAATGCTTCAATACATATAGCAGCTCCGGAAAAGAGTAGGATTTTCCCCCTTTTACGGGGTCCGTTCGTCGGATAAAATCGAGCGGCCAGATCAAATCAAAAATATGCCTCGAATAAAAAATGCATAATTATTCAACAGAAAATGAAATTATTTTATTTTCTGGAGAAATCTGTGATATTGCACGCAAATGCTGAAAAAAAGGACCATGTCGGCATATGTAACTCCGACTGACATATATATCACATATGACTTTTGCTACCGGACTGAAATTTGAAATTTTTTCTTCAATAGTTGAGAAAATAGACCCCATCTGCCGCACTTTATGATTCTAGATTTTATTTTTAATGCATATAGATTGAATGCAAAGGAATAAATTCTGTTTCCCCCCTTAAACTAAATGAATAAATGAATCGAAGTCACGGAGATGATTTGATCAGGATGCCTTCCAGATCGCGCCAACATGTGAGACGAAGACTCAGAAGCCCTGCACGCTACATTTGCTCTTCGTGATTTTTGCGATCCAATATATGTGGAAAAAAAAACATTTTCAAGATAAAAAAAAATGTCTTCTATTTAAATAATTTTTATCTCGCGTGGGAAAACAAAAATAGGAAGGAAATTGTGAGAAACTGAAAATTAAATAATAGAATCATTTAACGGCGATGATAAAAAAAATGTGAGTGGTAAATTCTCACTCTCTCATTTGCATCGAATACGTAATGCTTTTCCCCGAATCCTTTCCTCATCGCGCTATTTTTTCTATACTCTGCTGTTATTTTAAGGAAATGGGCGCGTTCATTAAATAATATGCAAATGACTGAATTCTGAGCGCACGCGACTCAAAAGGGTGCATATGAAACTGAAAATGTTCTTCAAACATGGCGGGAAAAAATAAGTTTTCATTTCAGATACTTTTGGAATACTCTGGCAGTGATGGAAAAATCCCTAGTCATGCGTTTTAATAGGCTGGATGATACAGTTCAACACACCCTTCCTAACACATCTCTGAAGGAAAAATATGTCATTAGATCAGAGCACCCAATGAAAAAAACGTATGTTCGACCCTGATAAATCCAACATTTTTCAAATGAGCTTTGGGTCCGGAGATTTTTCTTATATAATGTGATGAATTGGCTTCTTTCACAGTGACAAAATAATGTACACGATTGTGAAGCCCCTTGCCCCAACCTGAAATAGAACCTGAATCGACGAACTAGCCAGCCGATGCTCGACTGCTGGGTACGAAATGGCAAGATCTTATTGTCGAAATGGATGTATAATATCCATGACGCAGTGTACTTACCGTTGAATTGTATGTGGTATTTTCGGATGACAACATGCAAAACATTTTCGTACCCATTTAACTCATATTTCGCGCAACTCTAAATCAATAATTATCCATATTCTTTGCATCCTCAATAAGCAATAGATTCCATACAATAAAATATGTAAATAATAATTAAAATATGTAAATAACATCCATTAGATGTTATTTTCATTAACTTGGCCTCATTTTTACAATTTTGATAATATGTTCGTCAACTTGGGAATAAATATTGATAAGTTGGCGATAGTCAGTAGATTATTCGTCAAGTTCGCTAAATGTATCGCCAAATGTTGCAGACAAATGGGGGTATGTCAGAGCATCTACTAAAAAAAAAAACGCATGTATACTTATTCGACCCTGCTAAATCCAAACATTTTCAAACAAACTTCGGATTTGGAGAAAGAGCGTCTTAAATGTTGCCACTTGTTGCTATTTATAATCTGGAGTCAATACATGATGCAATTGCAAGGTTACGAGAGTTTAATGCTTGGAGAAATACAAGGAAAACCGAAATCAGGTCATGGAGTGAGTTCAGCTGAATTCAGCTCATCTCCATGATTTAGCTGAATTGGAAAGTTAATAGTGAGAGGTCGTCTCAATTTAAATATTCAGAATATGAATATTTAAAACATGGATTGAGAAGAACTTGCTTCCTTCTTTATGTTCCGACTCACGTTTTAAACAGTGCAATAAATTGCAAATTTTGCTTGGGGGTAGATGGAAAAGTGTTTGAGATATTAAAATTTGATAATTGGTTAGATAGAGTGTCTGAAGGAACGTCAGTAATTTGCATTATATTAGGGATTGGCGTAGTGTGTATATTTTGATAGGGAGTCGTATAAGGAATAGTAATATTAATTGGGAACGGTGCATGGCTCTCATGTATCTGTGGATGGGAGGGTCGGCGGAAGTGGATGACCACCGGTTCCTGTTTCCCTTGCACCTCTGTGTACTTGGACGGACGTAGCGCACGAAGCGCGTGCGTCAGAGTTTTGCCGATTTCATAATTTATCGTATATTCAATAGATGATTTTCATCTACAGCGAAGTGACTAGACATATTACAGGATCTTTCCATAGATGTAATGGCAGAACACGCGATCCCATACTTTGCTTTTGTAGGTAAATTCCTATTAATGCTTTTCATGTGGTATCTCGTCTTGTCTCAGACAAGACATGTATGAAGCAGCCTTTATAAGGATGTTTCAGTATATTTGCTTTTATGCTCGTTTCTCCACATTTTACATTTTTCCCCAGCCTCGTTACAGCAGCCATGGCGACTCCCTTTTAAGCCGGTAGCAAAATGATTGAGTTTCGGCTAACACTTGGAGTACAACAGTTCGGTGTGCTCTTGCTATTTGAATGAGTGGAATTCTTTGGGTTGATTCCACGCTTTTGTTTTAGATTTAATGCTAAATTGCTGTCCGCCTGGCATAAAATATTTTCGGTTGCGCTGTGATACTAGATTGAGCGACCCGGTCATCCACTAAGTTGCTCTATGTCCTAGGATGAGTCGGATGGTCTGGGCTTTCGACTATATTGAACGATGAATGATGATTGTGAATATTGTTACGAAACGTATTCTCTAGAATCGTGGATGTAGACACAGAATACATGAACGAGTCCAAGTTTTTGGGTTACTGACATTTATTTATTCACAAGCACAAAGTAAATAGAAACGGTATACAATCAAACAGCACTTAAATGCTCTGCTCATTTCACAGAATAAGAAATATTATTCTCAAAATACTGACAAAACAGAAGCTTCTATGCTCAAAAAATTGACAAAAGTCACAGTTCATTATAGCTGGTATAGTGTCAACTCGTCAATTGATGAGTCCTTTTTAGAGTCTCTCTATAGAAATATGTAGATAGTCTATAGACGTTTCCAGAATCCCCTAGACTATTCGTTATTTCGTGAAGTTTCTGGAACATTCCGGAAGTCGTCAAATGTCTCCAAATTGGCCGTAAATTGCCAAATGTGACAATCCTTCTTCTGACACGAAGTTCTAGCAACCATAGAGGGACGTCGGGGAAAGAATGTTCGCACCGCTGCCTTCTGGAGAAAACTCTTCGAAGGCACCTTTTGGTCCTCGATAGAGACGAAAGACGAGACAGTGAGGGAATATTCGCAACGGTATGTTGTGTCAGAAAGGGACTTCACCCAGGCGTTCTAGTAAACATCGTGTCTGAATGAAGTCAGCGGCCCACGTCCAACATTAAGCTCAATAGGAAGGGTAAAAATAAAATTCTAAAATTACAATCAGGAAAAGGATAATTTATTTTCAAAAACATTTATATTGCTAATAAAAATAATAAACTTTACAAAAATCTACGCGTTAATTATTATTTAAGAACGCTGTCGAGCAAGTTCTGAGAGTTATTAAGATCTTAAATGGAACGACATTGTATTTAAGAAATTGAATGACCATAATGGACCATAGCACCATGCGATGCTTAACAGCTTCATAAAATTGACAATTCACAAAAGGAGCAAATGCCTAGTCTCTTAAATGTCGCCTTTTGAGAAAAGGTTTTGTGTACGATATTATCATATCTAGGCTCCTTCATAAGATTGTGATATGCTTGCCGCAAAAACTTCATCATTTTTACTTACAGAAAATAACATTTTACTATTGTCTACTTAGTCGTGGACACATTGAGAGACTCTTCCAAAAAACTCCAGTTCATGCCTCATATTAGAGGCATTAACTTGTGGGGGGCCACAGATCCCCGATAGTGGGAGATAATTTCAAACTCGTAACCTTTATATTGCTGATTCCGCGCTATGCCATCAAGCCTAAAAGAATTCTCCGAAGCCGAGGAGATAACCGGGGATGTCTTTCGTTGCAGTGAGGGGCGCAGTGCTACCACCACACCGACTCGATTCCTCCCAAAGACGTGAACGAAGATGCTAAGAATCGGTATCCGAATAATTTCGGATTCGAAGTTAGCTTTAGGTCTAACCTTATAATGTTGGTCTTGTAAGCTCATGGTCCCCAGTTCGAACCCCGGCTGGTACCCATCACCCAATAATATGCTCTACAAATTGAGGAATCAAACAGCAAGAGGAGCTTACTTGAACTTTTGCAGTGGCAAGCAGGTTTTTGAAGGTTCTCCTTCTTTGCGAGACCTTCAGTTTGGGCATTAGAGTGGAGTGTCTGGCTGATTTGTTGAAATTTCTCTCTATATTTTATTTTTTCTCTTAACGTCCTATTCCATCCTATTTTGATGAATTTTAGGGCCTATCTGGTGTCATAGTGCGTCTCCTGTCATTGTTGACCTTCTTTAGGTTAACTGCTTGACGTTCAGTGTTTGCCATTTACATTTTTCCTATCTTTGATTTTATGTAGCATGTAAATGCATTTAACCCAAATTATGTCACTACAAATAATTAATTTTTGCTTAGGATGTCATTCTTATAACTGTTAATTACTTTTTTGCGGTAGGTCGTTTAAGAATTATATTTTCTTAAGGGTTTGGGCAATTATAAAAAATCTGATGTGGACAACACATGACTCTCCTTATATAATGCAATGAATTGACTCCTTTTTTAGTACAACAATAATAAGATCCACGGTACTTTGTTTTAACGTTAAATTGCACATTTGACAATTTTCCAGATGACAACATGTACAAATATTTCAAAGTACCCAACAAACTAATATTTTGCGCAACTCTAAATAAACAATTATCAATATTGATAGCATCCTCAATAAGCATAGTTCATACATTAAAATATTTTAATAAGTAATTCATCAATTAGACGACATTTTTGCATATTTGACAAAATTTTTGTCAATACTAGACGGAACATGTTTTATATACTAGAATGCATGTCCGTCATCCGGCGAAAATCAGAATTCGTGAAACATTACTTCTCATTTGGCGTTATTTTGATAAATTTGGCGACATTTTTGTCACTTTGCAACATTTAAAATAGTTGCCAAGCTGGCTATGTCCCTCTAAATTTCTCGCCAAGTATGACGAACGGGCAGACGAAGAAACGGGTTATTTTTATGGTCTATTCTTAATTTCTTTCCAAGACTTTGGAAATACTCAATGGGTCGTCATTTCATTGATTCAGTTTCAATTTCATTAATTTGGCCGATTTTTATCATCTGGCTAACATTTTCGTCAAGTTGGCAACATTTAAAAAGTCACCAAGTTGGAGATATTCCGAAAAATTCGTCAACAAAATTTTATCCAAATATTACGGACGGAAAAATAGATAATTTTTATCGTACTCGTAGATTATTATATTCTTTCCAAGATATTGAATTTTCGTTAATTAGTAGTTATTTTTATCAATTTGGTTACATTTTCGTTAATTTTTGGAATATTTCAAAATTTCGTCAGGTTGGCGACATTCTGCCAAATTCGTCGCCAAAATCTCGCCAGTCGTTATAGATGGAGAAATAAGTTATTCTTATAGCAGATAAATGACTCTTGGCGTCCAAATACAAAAGTATTACCCAAAGTACTTTTTCTCATGAATGGAACTAGCTAGATCCACGAGAAGGATGTCATCCAATTTTTTACTTAATATTATATATGAAAAGTGAACATATTTCCCAATAGTTAATGTATTTTTTAGTTTTATGTGAGTTTTGATAAATTTATTTAAAAACTGCGCAATATCGCAACTGTTCATGCTAGAGTGTTAAAGTTTGTGTCAATCGTTTTCTAATAAACAATTACATAAGAAATGATTATTTGCGTAACTTTATTGAAGGTTTTGATTTTTTCAAAATTTCACTGGAAAATTGAGGGAGGTTATGGACATTCGATTGCGTCTATAAACCAGTGTTCACGGATTGTAATTTTTGTACCAAAATTCGTTCGAATCGCTCCTTTCGTTCATCACATATTGTCTCCACAGACTCATCGACACACACTTACACATACATACACACACAGACATCACCTTAAAACCTTTTGATTCGTGTTCATGGATGCTTGAAACGTTCTCTTCCTGTCGAAAACTGGAATTCGACTTTTCGAACCCGTCCCAATACTTTATACATATACATATAGTATGTATAAGGAAAGTAATAATATTAATCGGGAGACGTGCGTTATTCGTGTCTATTTGAGGATTTAATGAGCACCAGTTATACAATGGGAGGTAACACTTGGTAGGAAAGGGGATTCATTACTTAATTTCATCCGCACTGTTTTATTACAAATTTAAGATATAGTTCTGATGACAGACTCAGACCGAAATTTTGATAGAGTTTAGATTTAATTTTTAATAAAAATGCAAGGTCCGTCCGTCTCTAGACGATAAAATAATCCGTTCTGTTTCGCTTTCCATGTCATACGAATAGGTATCTTTGGTCACATTCGGTGTAGAGAAATTTTATTAAGAATTCCTTCTGCACTCATCTCGAATTCTTACACAGGCACACTCATTTCTCAATTGTTTTATCACTTATCTTATTTCCCAAGTCTGTATGAATCTATATGAATGTCGAATTCGCTGTGTATTGACTATTTTTTAATCTCTTCAACTCCACCGCTAGCTCCTCTCTTATTTTCCACTTGCATATATTGTTTATCGGCTATCAGCAACATCCGAGCTCCTTCCCCGTTATCATCCATTAATATGAAATCAGGACGAACAGCATCTTGAAGCAAGCGAACGGTAGGCTCAAGAACTTCGTCTCTGCATCTTTGATTGGTAATCGATCCAGTGTCAAAAATGTGGAGGTCTGTGCGGCCGTCCATCCTGATGCCTGCCCAGACCATGACTCCCCCAAACGGAAAACAGTGTCTTTTCGTGATGTTTCCCTGGGTAAAA
Organism: Amaurobius ferox; assembly: GCA_951213105.1. Lineage (NCBI taxonomy): Eukaryota > Metazoa > Arthropoda > Arachnida > Araneae > Amaurobiidae > Amaurobius > Amaurobius ferox. The sequence goes on from OX578143.1 coordinate 149,105,936, forward strand.
TCGAGTTGCACGTTCTCTCCAGATCGTGCTACGACAAGAATCAGTTTGCAGACTAAACCTGAACTCGTCACTGAACATGACATTGCCCCACAATTGTCCACTCCACTGCCGATGTTTCAAACTTTATTGTACACGCGCGCATTTCTATGCAGACGTCAGGGCGATGCAAACTTCTGGTCGTCTGGCATAGAGACCAACGTGTCTGAGTCTCCTATAAACAGTTTGTCTCGAGACAGTGAGTTCTGTGGCAGCTGTCAGGGCTTGAGAACCTCCAACCGTGGCGCCCGCCACGAAGTGGCAAAGGGCCGCTACAAGCCCACGACCGAGAAAGAAACTAACCCCCAGCAAAAAGGAGAGCCAACGGGCGACCCAAGCCCATACGGACAAGGAAAGCCGCCGACTCCCCCAAGCGGCGCACCCACAGCACCAAACATCCAAGGATTTATTGTTTTCCAATAAAGGCTGTCAGGGCTGAACCCAGTTGTCTGGCAGAACGGTTCCTCTGACGTCGCGCAGTTATCACCCAATGTCGGTCTTGTCGAGCGGTTGTTACCCTCAACCGACCTGGTACTGGTCGACGGATAACATCTTCAGTGGTTTGGAACCTCTGCTACAGTCTGGAGATTACGTCCTGAGGCACATTCAGACTTCGAGACGCTTCGGTTTGGGATCGACGGGATTCCAACATTCCAGTAATTCGTCCCTTCAGAAACATGTCCAGTTGGCATCTTTGGGACATCTTTCGTCTTTTTTGATTATGAAAAACTCTCCGTACCACAGCCATTGCGAAATTCTGCCTCAATTGGCCACTCTGCTCGAGACCGCTTTAGACTCGGTCCTACGGGCTTTGCGCATGTGGGCGTCGACTGAACTGTTTCGCACAATGGTGTGCCTTCGTCTCGCGATTCTTCACATCTGATGGTGAACCATTGTGTCCATATTAACTTATTAACGTACTATTTTACAAATTATGCTTAACATTTGGACACGTGTGTAGATTTGTAATATATATATATATATATATATATATTTGTGTGTGTGTGCGTGTTTCGAGTTCCCAGCGAAGTCAATAGAGTTAGTTGTTTCTTTGTTCAATGCCGTGATTTCTTCGTCGAATTCTAGTCATTAGGTTATTGGAAGTTTAATTGAGAGTGAAGTCAATGTAATGGTTCATACAAAATCCCCGATCTTGGGTTGAAGTAGAATAAATGTTTATAGAATACACTTATTGATTACAAGTGACTGCCGGGGAATTAGATGACCAGCAGAATCACGTATACGTCTCAGTAATTATTATAATTCTGAGAAAATTGACTGAATTGAAATAACTGAGTTTTGTAGATAAGAATTGAATGTTCGTGTTATACCAAACGAGTCGAGTTTTAAAATATCCAATTCATTTATGATGTTGCTGTCGCGGCAAAACAGCCTCCAAATATATATTTCCAATTAAACTTGACATTATTTTTTCCTAGTCATCTTACACAATTTTTTCTATGCTATTGTTTCATTTCTGGAAACTGCTCTACAAACAACGAAACATATTCGTCCAATTAAGCTAAATGATTCGAGACATAAGCTATTCAGAAGATTTTTCCCGAAATGGATTTGAGAGTAAAGATATAAAATTCTTTTAATGTCAGTGCATAAGGTTCTTAATTGCCTTTTTATTATTGCAGTATTTTTGTAGCTATGCACTGAATTACGCTGAGGTTGTAGCTTTCATTTAAGTTTTAATATTTTGTTTCGATGGAAATTTAAATGCTTTTTTATTGCGGATCCCTTCTTGCTATTCAGCATTTTTCAAAAGAATAAAATCCTGCTAAAATAAAGTTATATTTTTGTCATTTTGCTTGATGTCTCAATTATCTTTGCTTCAGTGACGCTTGAAGAGGTGCAGGAGACTGAGCCTCTGCCCCCCCCCCTTACAAATGAAAATTAAAATGTATTTTGGGGGTTACTTTACATTATTAAAACGCCTCACATTTAAATTCAAATAGAGTAGTATTTTGCTCCTTGGCTATCGATATTTAACCATTGCGATTGCAATGTCCAAAAGGAGCAAATAGGTCATAGCTCCATAGAAACAATACTCTGAGAAGACCATCTTCACCTCGGAGTTCAATGTACGATGATGAAAGAGAGATAAAATTAATCTAGGTATTCTTTAGCGTTAGGTATTTTCAAGCGATCAAAATTTCTGATAAACCATGATGTAAAATTTAAATATACATATTTAATTACAGGACTGGGACCGCCGGTGTGCATGAAACATCTTTTAGTCAGACTATTTCATTATAGTTTGCAGCATTTTATGAATTATTTTTTATCTAAATAGCAACATTTAAAGACAAAATCAGCACTATCTATGCTGATAAATACGCATTATAAAAGTTTTGACATAAAATTAACTTTTATGATATTTATAAATATGGACGACCTTAGAACAATGATCGCTCATCGTTCAAAACAATGCGACGGTTGCCTTTAAGCAATACCATTGCGTCATCCCTACTGTTACGAAACGTGTCCTCTAGACTCGTGGGCGTATACGCAGGATACAAGAACAAGTCGAAGTTTCTGATAACTTACTTTATTCACAGGCACAAAGTAAACAGGAACAATATACAATCAACACAGCACTTAAATGCTCCACTCATTTCTCAGACTAAGCGATATTATTCTTAAAATGTTGACGAAAGTCATTTCCCAAAACAGCCGCTACTATTCTCAAAGCATTGATAGAAATCACAGTTCAATGTAGCTCGTCCATTCGTCAACTCCCCTGTAACGGAGACGTGAGTCCTTTTTATAGTCTCCCATAGAAATTTCTGGAAATACCTATATCTTCAAGAATAATTATTCTATCGAAAAGTTTCTGGAGCATTCCGGAAGTCGCCAAATGATCAATAAATCGCTTAATCTGGCAACCCTTCTTCTAACTGGGAAATCCTGGCAACCCTGAGCTCACGTCATGCTGATGTCATGCACTGTATTTTCTTCGCCTGGCCTTCGAGATAGACGAAAGAGGAGGCGCCAAACGGAACATTCCGCATTCTCAACAGTATGAAGATAAAAGTATTTTAGAGAGGCAACACGCTCTATTGGCGTTTTTAGAAAAATAGCGTTTTCCTCAGCTGCCGTGTCATGGCATTTGAAAGTTAACAAAAGGTCTCAACTTTAATCCCCCCCACTATAAATGTTTCGAATTTTTCCAGTATGGTAGTCGAGCACAGGAAATTCCCAGAATTCTATACCATCTTTTTATTTTTATTGCAGCAACCTCTTAGTATTAACTCTTGAAATATCCTCTTGAATCGTAGATGTAGACAAAAATAAACCCCAATGTGTGGATACTTATGTCTTAAAGGCATCCAAGAGGTAAACGGGAGCACTATGCAACTCTCTAGTTATCTTACATTGTTCCTGTCAGAAGAAGATGTCTTCTGACATTGTTTAGTATGTTTATTAATTCGATTTACTTTCTCATTCAGTCCATTTTAAATTCATTCAAAATTCCAAAACAACTGTCCGGTCCAATTGAATGTTCCAATTCATTCACAAAATAGAAGGCTACGTTCTTGAAACCCTCACGTATTCTCAACTCACCTTTAACTCGTATCACTCCAATAAACGATGACTAGTTTATGTGCTCTCTATGGAAATTTCTAGAGAAATAGAAGGGACATTCTTAACCCAATTCGAACAGTTTTCTGAAGTCGTCAAAAGTTGCCCAGTTGGCAATAGGTAGCCGGATTGAACACCAACTTCATCCAATAGGTCGCCAGGGTCAATCAGATCGTGAGCAATATGTGTTTTAAAAACAGGTACAAAATACTCGTATGCTTCTATAAGTAATTCGGATCATTCAAATGTTTATTTTCTCCTACGCGTCTTAACAGCAATACGTGGACTCTTGAACATCCTGGACGATCGTTCATCTTCGTTCAACATCCTGGACGATCCCGATAACGCATGATCCCAATAAGCCGAAACCATGCACTCAGTTTTGTTTCGCGAAACATTGTCATGTGTCGAATACATAGGTTATGGCTATGTGTTTGCCTTTTTCTTTGCGAATGGCGGCTTGGTGTTGGTTCTAACACGTCGATTCACGTATAACTATACAACATAGGTTTGGAACTAAATTACGCTAAATATGAAAACTAAGAAGTAAATTAACTGAAATGTGGCGTCATTCGATATTCTCAGACCAGAATACATTTTTAAACAGCTTCTGATTTTTTTTTTTAATTTTACAATCGTACCAGATTCCGCGCTGTAATTGAGGTCATTTGGAAAAACTATTTTTCCTGATACGGTTGGACTGACAGACAAACGCTACCAAAACAACATCACAACACTATATCCTAACTTAACATAATTAATTTCATTGATTCAGAGATATTTATACCATAGTTCAGACTGTACGCCGCGCTTATTGGCTCAGATACATATAATGAATGTGTAGCCACGCTTCATGTATATGAATTTTGCGATATTTTTATCGATCTGGTGCCATTTTCACCCATTTCTCAACATTTAAATAAAGTTGTCAAGTTGGCTATATCCCGCAAATTCGTCGTCTATTTTTTCACGAAGCGTTACGGAGACGGACGGACGGATGGAGAAAGGGGTGATTTTTACAGTCAATTTTAAATAGCTCGTGATTTTTTTTTTAATTTTATGTGCAAGTAAAAGTTTTAAATATCTGTATCATTTGTCCAAATGATCACAATTATAGTAGCGTCTTATCTTTTAATTTACAGAGATTGAAAAAAAATTCCATTGATACCATACTTGACAATGCATCCTCGGGGGATAACCCCCCCCCTCGAGGCGGATAATGACGTCACGAGCATAAAAATTGTATAGCAGCCATTTGTCACATCAGTGATTGAAACTATTAAGTATCGGGATCATTAAGCCCTAAATAAGCCCTCTTATGATTTTGTCCCATTTTCTCCTATGCTACCACGTCAAAATTATGTAAAACTTACAAAGATTTTACTCAAAAATATTCTCCCTAGTTTTAGATTTATGATAATAAAGCCAGATATAAAACTTTTGACATATTTGCGGCAACTACCGTGTACACAAGAAGTGAACCACAGACAGACAGACGGACGTGGCCCGAAAATGAGTGAAATCATATTGAAGGGGTCCTAAAACATATATTGGCATCCAAATCTCGAATTCGAAAATTCTATTATATAGTATGAAAAAGAACAAATAAATAAGTTTTTAATGTCCTCTCCTATACAAGGGAGTACAAAAAAGTAGAAAAACAGAAAGGGACATATTTGGAGATAAGAGCGGTCATTTAGTCGCTCAATATTCAGCTACGACGTGTTAACAAAATCTTAAGTGGATTACATTGGCTCGCGTAGCGGGAAGAGCCGCATTAACGCATGAACCTCCTGGGCCGCGGTCTTGGATCCCAATGTTTAAGGGCCCCTAAATGTGGTAAATTTCAAGCAGAAATGATTTTTACTTTTTAAGAAAAAATAATATTCCTGAAGTAAATCTTCAATGAAATACTTATTTAAAATAATTCATTGAAAAATGTTTTTCTCCTTCAGAATGCAGACATTTTGCCTCTTTACTAATACGTGCAATTTTTGCAAATTTTGTTATTTTGGGCAATTGACTCATTTCAATGAATTATTAAAGGGATAAAGAAAATATGAATTTGAGTCTGCAGAGAAAGTCATGTGCTGCCCACATCAAATTTTTACTTTCCCTGCAATACACGGTAATATATAGGAAAAGTATTGGAATCATGCCGATAATCACAACTCGAATTTTCGACTAATATACAAGTTTTGGGACCTCTAGAATATCAAAAAAACTATTTTTAGTGTGACGTCCGTGTGTTAGTCTGTCTGTCTGTCTGTGCAATGTATGTATCCACTCTAACTCGAAAACGAAGGGACCCAGTTTCATAAAATTGGGTAGGTAAGTCACTTGTGCGTGACCCTGGTGTAAATTAGTTTATGGTACGATTCGGGATAAAAGAACCCGCCATTTTTTGCGAAATGGTACTCAAAAATGGTCTGTTTCCAATCTAGCTAAAAAATGAATGGATCAAATTTTACAAAATTTGATAGATAAGTCACCTGTAGGCTACCCTAGTGCTGATTAGATTTTGAGACGATTCAGAAAAAATAACCTGTATTTTTTTTTCGGGGGGGGGGGGGGGATGGCCTGCAAAAATTGTCAAAATCTAAAATAAAAAACTACGTATGCTCAAATATATCCATTAAATGCTTATTTTATATACATTTTTAACGATGAAGAGAATAAAGCCAACCTCATTACACTAGAACTAGCCGTTCTCGAGATATTTTAGCTTTTTCGCATTTTCGCTACACCACTTAAGAAAATAAACCCAGCTACCCAATGAGAACCAATGCAGTTCATTTTCTGATACGGGCCCATTTGCAAACTGGAGTAAATTTGCGTCCTAGTTAAATTGTGTGGTACAGGTTTCTGTCTGTATGAAAAAACGTGGACGTGAATATCTTAAGCTCTAAGCAGATAATTCGGAAATGGAGCGTTGTTGTTTGTATTATTTGGGCAGGGGACTATTTTATAAAAACCGGACGATATCGGATAGTTATTTCTGTTTCATATTTTGTATCTATTTCGTAATAAAATTGCGATATTAGCATGCATTACAGCTAAATCGCCCTTTTAAATACAACAAGTTGAAAATGCACAATTCTTTACAATTTTGAAATATTACTTTCCCTGCAATGCACGGTAATGTATAGGGAAAGTATTGAAATCGTGTCAAGAATCGCAACTTGAGTTGTCGACACGTTTTGGGATCTCTGAACACGAAAAAACTGTTTTTAGTGTAAAGTCTGTGTATGTGTGCATGTGTCTATGTGTGTGTATGTGGACAATATATGCATCACTCACTCAAGAACTAATAAATCCAATTTCATAAAATTTTATAGGTCAGTCGCTCATACCCTGGTGCTGATTAGATTTAGGTACGATTCAGGAAAATGCATTTATTTGCAAATTGAGCCACAAAAATGGATAAAATATTAAATAAAAGACAATGTTCAGATGTATTCATTAAATGCCTATTTTATACGTCACTTTTGACGATACTTTAGGTAATTTCGTATTTTAGCTGTCTTGCTACCAAAATGGGTCCCGTTACCCAATACAAACGAAAATTGAACGAATTTGCCAATTCAATGTCATTTCAAATACAAATACGCGTTATTGTGTGCCATTAAACTCAATCTAATGAATTTTTGGTGTAAAAACGAGAAAATGACTTTGAATCTGTAGGGGAAGTGATGTGAGAGTTTTTTCCTCTTTCACAGTATTCATGTTTTCACTTAAATTATACTTCAGTTCTTCGACAATTATGACTCTTTGATCTAGTCAAAGAAATGTCGACCTCTTCCAATTTTTACGAGATTCTGCGTTTACTTTTAATTCGATTCAACGATTACAGAACGTCCGTGAAAGAAAGCCGCTGCTTTCTTCTACTTTGGCCTGTATTGAAGGACCGGCGCTGCTACAAAAACGGCGCACAGTTAGCGCCAAAGTAATTAAGCGTAAAATCAAACTCATCTTCCACACGACATCTCTGAGAAGGGGAGCTCTTTGTAAGAAATCATTAAACGAAAGGCAAAACTGCATTCAGAATTCATCCTCATTAATTTTTTCACTTCATAAACTTGTACGAAACATATTTTCCCCCAATTTACGAAAGGGTATATCTTTATTTACTTCGAGAGTGAAGTTTCTTTTAAAGAATCAGACGAAGGTTTGTGTGGAATCATGCTCCTAGTGCAGAAATAGATAAGTTTAGATTTTTATTTATTTCATTTACAGAGCACAGAAAGGGTTGCCCAATTATATCCTGTCACTAAAATATATATAAATATATAATATAACTCACAAAAATTTAAAATATATACAAATACAAAAACTCCACATCCAGCGAACAAAGATAAATTAAAATAGCAAATTATATTTAACAGATAAATAAATGGAGGCACATACGTACATTTAAATTAAAAATTAAATATGAAAAAATATCCAGATCATTACAGCGACCATTCAATAAACTAGTATGTAACCAACAAAAACAGTCTAGATGAAAAGGGGTAAACTAGCAATCACATTTATGCTTACTTTCCCCACGATACATGGTAATATATCGTGGAAAGTACCGGAATCATGTCGAAAACCGCAACTCAAGTTTGCGTCGCATCTACAAGTTTCGGGATCACTAGAGCACGATTAAACTATTTTTACCGTGACGTTTGCATGTGTGACTGTCTGCATTATTTATGTATCCACTCTAACTTAAATTACTAGATTCAATTTCATAAAATTTTATTTGCAAATCATTATTGAGTGACCTGTATGCTGACCTGGTGCTGTTTATATTTTAGTACGATTCTGGATAATTCTTGACTTTTCTTTACACAAAGGGCCGAAAAAATCATATATATTCACTCTAGCTAAGAGATAATTTACCAAATTTCACGACATTTGGTAAATAAGTCATTTGTAGATTAGCCTAATACTGATTAGATTTTGATAAGATTTGGGAAAAGAAGCCTGCCTTTTTTATGAAATGGCTCGCAAGAATCGTCAAAATCGAAATTAAAAGATTATGTATTCCAAGTTGTATCCCTTACTGGCTTGTTTTATATGTAATTTTTGATGATGAAAGGAATTAACCCAATCCCATTTATCTAGGACTCGCCGCTTTCGTCATATTTTCGTACTTTTCCATTTTTGCTACTCCGCTTTAGAAAAGATGTCCAGTTACCCCATAAAAAAAGAAAATTGAATTAAAAGTGTCAATGTCGTTATGTGTTATTTTGCACATTGAGGTTTAATTTATTGAATTACTAAAGAAACAAAGAGAAAATGAATTTTAGTCGGAACGAAACGTTAGGTGCTGACCACATTCTATTTTTAAGAGTGGAGTTCAAATACAGTACCCTTCTGACCTGAGCACTCCTTAGTGATTTCCTTGAGATATTACCGATGTATATTCTATAGACCTCACCAAATACTGAAATAATATAATCTTCAGAACGATTAGCGCGATTTACCAATTAATTGAATGGGTAGCAAACGAAATGACTACATGTTCTATATTTGCAAAAATATACTTAATGGGAATATTCTTTATATGCAATGTTGGCATTCAATTTAAATAATATTTAGCTGAAACTGTGCGAAAAAAGTTCCTATTTAGTCTGCGTTCATCTCTTTCTATTGGTATATTTGTGATCTTGAATCCCCATTTATTGTTCCAAAACATGAGTTACGAAAGCATCCGTACCCTTATCATAGAGTTTCGTTAGCATCGATTGCTGAGAAAAATGGAGAAATTATATTCTTAATTGGGTGAGGTTTACGGCGTGCAAACATCCATTTCTTTATTCAAGTGAAAGTCCGATGAGTTTTTCAACATTTCAACCATTTTTCAATGAGGAATTCAAACCGTGTCATTTTACTATTAAAAATAACCGAATGAGGACAGCGCATGACACTCAAATTCACTTTCTCTTTCTAACATAATGGATTCACTTGGTATTTAAAATGACACTAATTCTGCTAGTTTACATCAGTTCTCGTTTGCGTTTGGCACCTGGACTTGTTTTCAAAGGCAGCGTTGCAAAAATGTCAAAAATCTTAAATACCTCAAAAACGATGGATCGTAAGCTGATGGTTCTCATTTTTATATAGGTAATGGCTTATTTTATAATGCATTATTGTTATTATTTTTGTCGTCCAGAATGGCATATAAAAGAAGCATTTAATCAATACATTTCAGCATATTTAGGATTTGGGTTCAAGATGGTTCTATTTTTGCGAATTGTACCAAAATCTGGTTAGGTCTACGCTGACTCACAAGTGATTACCCACCCAATGTTGGAATATTTTGTCGAAAAGATTTTGAGCTGCAGTGGATATATGACACAGACACACATACATTCATTGACAAACACACATAGATGTCAAGCTAAAAACTATTTTTGAGCGCGTCATTCTAATACTTATTAAAATAATTTCCAATGCATTATGATGCTTTGTTGGCAAATGAATAACGGTTTATTTAAATCGGCCTTGAGAAAATAAAAATGCTAAACGTGCATCCATAACATGAGTTTTCGATTTCAGCCACTGCCAAAACTGCCGCCGTGTTCACGCGAAGTACGATCACGTTAAACATGTGTGTTCGTAAGCCCTTCCGAGAGGTTGGTGGTAGGGGAAGGAGGGTATGGTCCCCGTGGATGCCTCCCCCACTGGGTTCCGGTCTAAATTGGGTGGCACTTCCCGACCGTCCAAACAGTTACCTTACACCTTTCTGGTAGGTCGGACAGTCTGGGTCTCAACAACAACAACATAAGTCCAACAACATATGAGTCCCTTTAAAATTAATTTCAGCCCTAGTTTTCAGTTACGGAATTATACGCTTAGAGCGGAAAATCTCTTTAAAATATATTTGTTTGATTTCTCTTATTTTTTAATTTTCTTTGAAGACCCATTTGTGGGAGTGACAAAACTAGAGTACATTATATGTATGATATTCTCTCAACAATCCATTAAAGGGTTAATGGAGTTAAATTCCAACTTAGTAAACGAATACCTATATTTAGTTATTTAATCTGTTCTAGTCAATTAGTTAATAACTTGTCCAGTACTTCATTTTTGTCCCCGGTCTAGCGGAGTTCTTCGTTCTATTCCTTTGGGGCCCATTTATTCTTGTTCGGATTTGACTCGCCTTGTCGGGATATACTTGTTATGTTTTGGCGCAAGCCAATCTTGTGTCGGCCTTCTTGTTTCAGATTGGCTGACTGTTCTTCATGCTACTTTCTGACGGGCTCTTTCTTAATCAAGGTCTTGGATGTATAGGCTGAGACAGCTCAGTGGTTAGAGCGAAGGGATTTAACTCGGTCGACCCGAGTTCGATTCTTGCATTTATCCAAACTGTCTCCGTGTTCCCGCGAAGTACGAGCACGTTAAATATGTGGGTCCGAAAGGTTGATGGTAAGAGCAGGAAGGGTCAAGACGAATCCCAGTCTAAATTGGGTGGCACTTCTCGGCCGTCCAAACAGACACCTTACACCTACAGGTAGGTATGGTTGACTGGGTCCAGGAAGAAGGAGGTCTTGGGTATATAGCCCTCTCTGTTTTTTTCCTTCTGCGCTCATTCCTCTTTTGGACTGTTAGTTCTTTTGCACTGACGAAAGAGATCCAGCGTATCCTTGAAACAGTTGTATGCTGCGTTATTGTGTTAATTGGTCTTTTATACGTAACGCAAGTTTTTTATTTTCCTGAGTTACCGAGGATTTAATTTTCGATATATACGTTCTATTTCATTAAACATCTCTTTATTATTCTTTGCAGTTACATGTATGATTGAAAAGAGACCAAGATCATTCTATTTGTACGAGATCAAAGAGTTTACTTTTCATCCAATTCATCAGTTAATGAGAGCTGGTAAAGAAGAACAAATGTGAAATCAGAATTACTTCCACTCGACTGTTTCATGGAGCTTCCTTCTTTGTGATAAGTCGTTTAGAGAAATGAAAAAAAGTCGATCTCATTATATTTGGAAATCATACTCATTCATTTTCCACTTTATTAAAGGGTGCAATACAAATGTTGCTTTTAATTTAATATGTAAAAATGGCAACACGAAATATCCTTGTGTACTTCGTGAGACAATATTTTGCATTATGAAGAAATATCTTATACGAAAAAAGTAAAAACGCAGCCTTAAAATATTGAAAAAAAAAACCCCTAATTTCTAAATGATTTTGTGCAAGAAATGCTGACAATTTCCAGAAGAGTGGAATGTTCCGTTATTGAAGTGTTGTTGTTGTTGTTGTTGAGACCCAGACCGTCCGACCCACCAGAAAAGTGTAAGGTAACTGTTTGGACGGCCGGAAAGTGCCACCCAATTTAGACCGGAACCCAGTGGGGGAGGCATCCACAGGGACCGTACCCTCCTTCCCCTACCACCAACATCTCGAAAGGACTTACGGACCCACATGTTTAACGTGATCGTACTCCGCGTGAACACGGCGGCAGTTTTGGCAGTGGCTGGAATCGAACCCGGGCCTACCGAGTGCAACTCCAGCGCGCTAACTAATGGGCTACCGCGCCCCCCATTATTGAAGTGTGTAATACTCATTTCGAAACGTGAAAAAGCGAGGGGATGAACTGTAAGAAGTCATGTGTTGCCCCGTTGAAAACCTCACAAGGATATATAATTTTTGAATCAGGTTTAGTTTATCTGATAGAGTGATTATGATTTTGATATTTTAATATTTTGAACCATTTTGATGAGGGTGGTTCTAATTTCGATAATTCAATACTTTGAAGCACGTTGGGAAAGTGGCTCTCATTTCGATATTTTAATTATTTGAACTGATTTGAAAATGTAATAATCTAAAAAAGAAGAAAATTAAAATTAAAGAAAAATTGAAAAATTAAAGAAAAAATCAAGCTAAAGATTAAAAAAACATCCACAAAGAAGTATGTTTTTTTTAATGACATGGTCTGGTTATTGATTAACTAATCATTCGCTCATACAACGGCCGGAACGTGAAGAGTATTGCCGTTACATAACGTTGCCCCGGCGTCCTGTGGGGGACATAAAACATCACACCCCTTTACGGACCCTCGCAACATCCATGCCCGCGGGTGAGATTCAAACCCACGAGTCCGGCAGTCGAGAGGGCACAAATGACTGAGATCTCTCGGTTACCGGAACGATAGAAAAGATATGTTGCTCATGCAAAACCATTTCGGCTCCATCAGACTGGAGCCAATGAAGATAAATTTTCCAGCTGTGGACTTTAAAAAGGAAAATAATTTTCTAGCTGCCGACCTGTCACTCAATAGCGAGGTCACTCAATGACGACCTGTCACTCAATAACGATGCCACTGAATAACGATGTCACTCACTAACAATCTGTCACTCAATGACTGGTTTCCATGTAAATATATAAAATCTAAAGTATAATTTATAACATTATTAAATAAAAGTTTATTAAAAGTGAATCGCAATTTATCGAAAGAAGAACATCAAAGAAACTGTTATTAAAGAGGATAAATATTTCCTCTTTCGTAAGATTCATTTTTTCACCTCACTTAAACATTAAAAGATCCACAATTATGTTTCATTATATTTAAAAAAAATTTTACTTCCCTATTTTTCTGAAATGTTTACTTATAATTCAATTCACCGATTAAAGAGAGTCAATGTAATGAACCATCATTTTGAAGCCATTCTTGAGATAGAAAGACATTTCATTTATTTTCGAGTCCCATGCCAGATCCTCATGAGAGTAATTGAGCATAAAATCAACATCTTTTTTGTATGAAGAGGGTATGTGGATAGTCATTGGAGATTAAATAAAAATTAATTTAATTCTATCGAAAAGTTATCTTCATTAGTATTTCTGCATCCCAACTCTACAAATGAGTTCATTAAATTAATTGAATAAGACATTTTATCTTGCAATATAAAAAGTGGGCACGGGTTATGCAGCATTCCATGCATGGTTTTTTCTCCAATACATAGTATATGAATGTGGAAACTATTAAAATAACGTCTAAAATTGAAGTGGACGGTTTTGTGCAAGTGTTTTGTAAATATGAAAACTATTTTTAACACTTTCCAACATAGTTGAAAAATGTTTATGACTTGGGTCATTCTGTCTATCTGTCCTTTCGCACGATAACTGCCGTAAACATGAAATTATCAAAATTAAATTTTAGTATCTTGTTGAGACGGTCTGTGGGACCTATGGGAATGTAAATGAATAATATTACCCAATTAGATTTAGACTGAACCCGCGTTGAATAAATGAAATACATTGAACCCTATGGGACCTCATTTTTCAAACATTTTTTAAACGAAGTTAAAATTTGCAAATTGCTTCGAAAATTTTAGGAAATATTCAAATTATCCAATAAAATATATAAAAAAATGTGAGCAAAATATGCTCGGTAGTTATTAAAATAAAAATTAAAATATTAATGACACCCATATTATACGAAGAGATCACTTGACCCACTTCGAAATAAAATATGGCATCCAAAGTGCCATATTTTACTTTTTCCCAAAGTCAAAATCCTGATTTTGAAAGTTCTTTTAAATTTATATTGAGTGTTACATCCGTCCTAAAACCACTTTATTTTTTGCGTATTTTCTGTGCAAATATATTCTGCGCCAATGCAATTTCACTAGTTTTTAGTTTAAATGATTATCAAACTTTGGTTATTTCTACAAAGAAACCTAATGTATGCAGAATGTAAAAAAATCAAGCTGAAAGATGAGTTGCATAAGAATTGCTGAATTTTTTAACTCAAAATTTAGCTCTGGAGTCTGGAATATAGGTGATATGAATGAAATATTCATTGATTTTACATAGGGAAACAGACGATTTTATAGCATTGCCTTTTTCGATGAAATTTTAATCATGGGGTTTGAAAGTACTTTTACCTTCACGGTTTAAAGTTTTGAAGTAAAATAAATTATTGTAGTCCTGCAATAATTAAAAAAATATCACCGTCGAATGTATGTATCGCATTTTAGGGATGTTTAATTAGAATTGCATTTCAGCTGGAAAGTGTTTCATTATCAATGCTTTATGCATGATAGATCTTTCTTGTGAGCTTTTATGTCTGTTTAGAAGCCAATCTATTTATACACCTCAGATCAATACAATCCCACCCATTTGTACAAAATTTGACAGGCAAGGAATCAAAACACATTCACAAAAATGTCTTGTTCTTGTTTGAAATGGTTCACAAAAGTCCAAAAAATTAAATTAAAAAAAAGGCATTTTCTGTGAGTGAAACTGTTGTTTTATGTGTCATTAAAAACGTGCCTAATAAAATCCATCCTATGATAGAACAGACAGTCTTCAAGATATTTTTATATTTTTGGAAATTTCAGCAATTGTTTGTCAGTTTAGAATACGCTATATCGCAAAATTGGAAATGAAATTGATTTGAAATAAAAGAGTCCAACGCAATTCAAATAAGTGCCTGTTTCTGTATTATTTTGCGCAATGAATCTTGAATTATAGAAATATAAATCGAACAATATACAGTCCACTCATATATTGAATGTGTTTGCTCATTTATTTAATTCCATTATTTTTACATATATATAAACGACCCACAACTAAGAATTTTTGAACAAAGGTAGTTCGGGAAAAGTCTCGAATTGATTTTCTTTTAAATTCGAATTACGTTTGAATTCATTTTGGGCGAGTTTCGTACAAATCAAGAACTTTAATCTGAACAGCATCCGTAATACCAAAGAACATTCTTCCCAATGAGCCTTGAAAGAAATTCGTAGGATAATTATTTCGTATATAACAAAAAAGTTTTAGAATGCATCGTAGTACACGAATTTTAGAACGTTTCATTTTTATTTCTGCATTGACGAATTGAAGATTGACACAAATCTAATTTTGGCGTAAAAATGATGTGATATTCTAATAATTTTCATTTCTTTCATTTTTTATTAATTCGTTCTATTAAAAGCACAAAATTAATTTTAGACGAAATTTTAGAGAAAAATAGAACATAGACAAGCAAACATAGATTATATTAACTAAAAGAGAATTCAATTTAATAATCTTATTTTAGGAAACTTTGAAACTTTATTTTATTGTAAATATTCAAGCAATTCATTACTAGAGACACAGTAAATAGTTTATTTAATGTTCCAGTCGTTTTCAGAGGCAAAATTGCAAAATTATTCTTCTGTGAGAGAAAAAGTGAATAACTGCCCCAGCCGAGGCAAAAAGGTGACTGTCTTGCCATAGCTAATGATTGAAAGGGTGATACCATCAATTGATTGAAAGAGTGATACCACCGTTTTATTTTGGTAACTGGACTTATTTTACATGTATTCAAAGGTGGCGTAGCGAAAATGCGAAGAAACTAAAATATTTCGAGAACGGCTAGCCCTATAGTTATATTTGGTCGTTTATTTTTAGATTAAAAGGCGCTATGTTTTGTCTTTGATACCGTTTTATATATACTGTTACAATATATATATATATATATAATAGTTACAATATATATATATTACAATATATATATATATATATATATATATATATATAAAGTAAATAACAATTAAACGTCTTCTATTAAAAGTAAATCATATTTTTTATATATAAGAGCATCAAAACCAACAATTATTCTCAGTGATAAATCTTCTCTTTTAGAATATTAATTTTTACTTGATTTAAACATCAAACGGTTTACAATTATAATTTCATACATTCGAAGACAATTCTAAAGTTATCCTTTTTTTTTTCCTTCATAGAAGAGCTTACTTTTAGTTCAATTCAATTATTTAAAAAGATTCAGTAAAATAAATGTTCTTCCTGGTTATGACTAAGAGAAAGGGCACATCCTTTTCTTTAAGGATTGTGCGAGTCAGCATGAATGTAATAGGGCGTAAAATCAACTTTCACATGACTTCATTGAAGAGAGCATGTTTCTCATTTGGCAAGAAGCCGTTAAAGATAAAAAAAAAAAGATTTTCTGTACATTCAGTGCTCATCCTCATTAATTTTTCCAGTTTATAATTCTATCCAAATAAATTGTTTTATGTAATTGATTAAATAGGAAAGAATTTATAACTTGCGATGCCAAATTGACTCATTTTTTTTGTAGAACTGTATTGTTTTCTCTAAGAAATCTATTGTTTCTAATACATAATGTATTGTAAAAGTATTATAATACGTTGAAAAATGATAATTCACATTTTAAGCGGATTTGTACATACAGGTGGCTATAATTAAAGTAGAAGAGTTTAGATCCCAATAGTGAGAAAACTGTTCGGTCAAACTCAACCAAATTTGTATTAAATACTATTTAGACCATGAGGTTTTGAGTTTTAATAGAAAAAACATAGTTCGGATTTTTGCCACCGAGGATCAAAGTGGCGCTGTAAGGTCTGGTTTTGGAGTAAAATAGGCATAGGGAGTACAGAAAGTTAACGTTTTACTTGCATCTTGAAACGGACGTAACATTTACATTTTATGCATATTTAGTACATTTTATATTCACACTTGTATCTTATATTTACATACGTATGACATTAATTTTTATATTGACATCATTTACATGTGTGATTCAATATGTTTTCCTTGCATATGTTCCAAAAAGTACATTCGCTGAACGGCATTCTTTACTGCAGAATGCCGCAGACCTCCATTCATTTGGTTACCCTGCAATGTTATTCGACCCTTCAAAGTAGCTTAATTATCCACATTCCCTTGGTGTACCAAGTGCTTTACATGGCCCTACAGCTAAAAGTTACAAGGGGGCGGTAGCCCGGTGGTTTGCGCGCTGGATTTGCACGCTGCCACAACTGCAGCCGTGTTCATGCGGAGTACGATCACGTTAAACATGTGGGTCCGAAAGTCCTTCCGAGAGGTTGGTGGTAGGGGAAGGAGGGTACGGTCCCTGTGGATGCCTCCCCCACTGGGTTCCGGTCTAAATTGGGTGGCACTTCCCGGCCGTCCAAATGGTTACCTTACACCTTTCTGGTAGGTCGGACGGTCTGGGTCTCAATCAATCAAGTTACAAGGGGTCAGATCAAGCGAAGGGGCTGGCCACTTCATGTGAAACGCTCTACTCATTATTCGGTTGTTGATAAAATGCTGTCGTAGGACTTCCTGTACGCGCAATCCAATATGAGAGGGTGCTCCATCCTACATAAATATCGTAGATTCAAGACATCCAGGATGTTGAAGTTGCGAAATAGCAGCATTGTTCGATATACCTCTGAGCATTGACGGAACTTTCTGTACTTCCTATGCCTATTTTACTCTAAAAATGGACCTTACAGCGCCACACTTTGGCCCGCGGTGTCAGAAATCCGAACTATTTTCTTTTTCTTTTAAAAATGGTCTAAATAGTATTTACTTAAATTCGGCTGAGTGCGGCCCGACAGTTTCCTCACTCTCTAAACACTTCGACTTCAATTACGCCGCTCAAGAGTGACTAAGAACTTTCCAATTTTAATAAAAAGACTTATTTGTTTACTATGTGAGAATAACAATTTTGTTGACAAAAAAATTAAACCTATCAAAAATGTTAAATATTTGGGTTAGAATCACACATTATTTACATATTTTTGAAGATTCGTTTAGCTTTTTTATACATGATTTGTCGTCGAGAAGAAGTCGTCTTGCTGAACCGAGGCTTTAAATTTGCAATTTAAAGCCTCGGTTCAGCAAGTTTTTTTTATAGAAAAGAAATTATTATCCTCCCCTTCCAGTTAAAGCCATTGGAATTTTGTAGTTTGCATTTGTTCTACGACAAAATTTTATTAGAATAAAGTTTTCAAAATGAAAATAATTCTAAACTGCCCATTAGGATTCAAAACTGCCCAGCAGACACAAATTACAATGACTGCTTGCAAAATTTGTTTTACTGCTTAAATACCGTCTTAAATAAAGGCTAACATTGTAAGAAAAAGTACTACTAAGGTTTTAATAAAACGCTGACAAAAATATTTCCTAAAACTAGGAAACTTCCCTGCATTAAAAAATTGGAAATTGTTTGGCTGAATGGTTTTTAAATTACAGCCAACTTTACATGGAGAAAACCCGGGGATTTATTTGAAAGAGGTTATTAAAATTGTTACTTTTAAATATTTTTCTCATTCTAAACAAACTACTACCCAACAGACGAGGATTGCGTGTTAGTTTGCCTGTAAAAGTTGTTTTACTACGGGGATACAGTCCAAACTGAAAGCTAACGTTACGAGTAAAAAAACTGGGGCGTATAACAAGTTTTAGTCTATAATTAATATAATGGTTAACACAACATCACTGACGAGTGGTCGTGAATTATGAAATCGGTAGATTGCGTAAGTGATAACCCGCCAAGTTCACTTTCCCGGTTTTTCTGAAATTCAAACGAATTAATAAATATCTTCACTAACACAAATGGAGAAACATAACTACGTTACATATGCTCAACATTAACTTTGACAATATATTAAATTTACAAAAATCAGCCGTTACCCAAATTACTGTTACAGGTCATTATTTTGTTTAGAACCGGATATTGGGAAACAGTGGGTGAAATTTACTAGCGTAGTAAACTAGCAACTGACTTAAAGTCAACCTTCAATATTTTCCTCAAATAGTTCATATAAAATGTTGTGAGGTTCATCTTTGATGCTCCTCGTTGGGCATGGACTCTTGGTGTATTCGTATTAGAACAACTTTCTACTAAAAAACTGCACACAACACAGTTTTGGGAGCACTTGCTCAAGTTAACGTGACTGCATACTCGAAGTCTTAGAAGAATTCTATTCTCGACATCACATTGTCGCGCTCCTTCTAAAGTCAACATCTAGAAGCATATTTTAATTTCCAACTGTACAATCGAAGTCACGGAAGCTACACGAACTCATCAAGTATACTTGAAATCATGGCAGCATACTGAACTTTTTCAAATGTACTGTACGAATACTCTGTTGGTCCCCCCCCCCCCTGTTCCCATTGGCTTTCCGTGATCCGTCTTTCCATTGGTTCTAGTCATGTGGATGGAGTTCTTTTCGAGGTTAATTGAATAACCCTCTACATCCCTTTCGGCTTTGCTTGCGTCCATGAATATCACGTACCATGAGGTTATAATTAAATTCCTTGACCACAAGAGACTGTCAGCCCCATTATAAAAATTGGCGTCCTCATGTTGTTGCTTTTGTATGCTGTAGAATAAGTAATGCCTTTTATTCCCATTGTATCACAAAAACTACCAAGAAACGTGGCTAAAGGCATTTTCCTAATGCTGACAAAACTGCCCATCATTCGATAATAGAAATTATTTTGCCTTTAGAAATTGTTTAGCTGTATGGTTTCAAAATGACAGCTAACTTTACATGCAAAAAATACCTTTACTTGAACAAGGTTAGAAACATTTTTACTTTTAAATATTTTTCTAGTTCCAAACAAATCCAGTCAACGGAAATTGCGAGTTAGTTTGACTGTAAAAGTTGTTTTACCAAAATGAAAGCTAACATTACAAGTAAAAAGACTACCAGTGTTTTTAATGGAACGTGGTCAAAAATATTTTCCTAATTCTAACGAAACTGCCCGACATTAAAAAATTGGAACTTTTGTGCCTTTAGAAATTATTTTGCTGTATGTTTTTTAAATTACAGCCAACTTGACATAAAAAAACGAGGATTTACTTGAACAAGGTTAGAAAAATTCCCAACAAACTAGTTCCCAGCAGACGAAAATGTCGGGTTAGTTTGCCTGTAAAAGTTGTTTCGCTGCAGGGATACAGTCCAAACTGAAAGCTAACGTTGCAAGTAATTTTCAATATTGTTCTTATTCTAATGATACAACTCAACATGCAAAAAGTTTTAATAAATATACTACTGGGATAATTTTATAAAATAATTTAACGAACAAGAAACGCCCAGTGCTTTAAAGCACCGAATTTTAACGAATCTAGTAAACATACGAAAATTGAAAATTAATTTGACTGAAGAAGCTGTTTAACTGCATGGATGCTCCTCTGCATGAAATGCAACTTTACATTAAACATATGATTTTCCTTACAGAATAGCAATCATTTTCTCTTTATTTCTATAATATAATTCAATGAATTCCATTTATTTGCACAAATTAATCCGCATAATTTCTAAAGACTCTGAGTGGGCACTTTTAATTCAATTTTCTGTTTCATTGGGTAACGGAGCGTATTGCATAAGCGGCGTAGTAAAAATTTTAAAAACTAAAATATCACGAGAATAATACTAGACTAATGGGGTTGATTTTATTCTTTTCATCGTTGAAAGTTACGTATAAAACAAGCATTTAATGGACACATTTAAGTAGCGTATGCAGTCTTTATATTTTAACGATTTTTGCGGGCTATTTTGCAAAAAAAAGGCGCGTTTTTTCTTTCCCGAATCGTAACAAAATCTATCGAGCACCAGGTTAACTCATTAGGGACTTATCTACTGAATTTTGTGAAGTTGTGTCAATTAGTTTTGAGTTAGAGGGAATGCATATATTGCACATACACACACAAACACACACACACACACGTAACTCGTCACTCTAAAAATAGTTTTTTCGTACTCTAGAAGTCTCGAAACAGGTTTAGATTTGTTGAAAAATCGAGTTGCACTTTCCAACAAGATTTCAATATGTTCTCTATTGTCATAGTGACATTTTGGACATTTTGTATTTTTTCATGAATCTGTTCTTTCTGAGAGGCCATTTTATTTCCCGCTTTATAATTTCGAATATGTCAGCGGTTCTTACAAGCAAGCGTGGGATTTCGGCCGGTTGAATGCCGCTCTGCAGATTTCTTTTTCTTTTGGTTCATGCCCGGGAGGATTTTCGCCTCTGCGAGCTATGATGTGAACGGTCCCAGGAAAAAAAGTTTGAAAGCGCGCCTTTGATTTAGACCAATCGTTTTTAATTTCGCCAAACTATAATAGCGAATTTCGCAGTAGATGCTGTCTCTTGGCCCTGAGATTTCGTGGGGAGAGGACCTCACGGCTGTCTCTCTTTTTATGCTGGAACACAAAGGAATTTTCCTAAGGATCCTTTGTGTTGGATTATAGTTTAATTCGAAAGAATCTATAATCTGAAGATGGCCAGGACATCTTTCCCTTCAAAATTACTAAAGTTTTCTTTTATATTTTGGTATCAAAATTGGAGTTTTATTGAAGTAGCGTAGCCGAAAGAAACGAACTAAGATGTAGCGGTCCGGGTTTTGATTGAATCCTGTCAGATATTTCGGCGGATCAGTTCTACAGATCGGGCGAGTTACCTATTTGAGTTACGCGGAATTTCTTCCCTAGTACAGAACGGTTCAATTATCTTCAGAGCAGACGGAACTATTTCTGGAATATGTGGCTCTTCTATCATGATGCGAAAGGAGCTTTTCAGTGGGAAGAAACTCGAAATTCTTCTAGAACTCCTTGAGAGTAGTAATAAGTGCACAGCTTGACGCTACATAGTTTTACAGGTATTTGTAATTTAAGTGTGGCTTCAGAGCGAATAATTTATGGCTGGAGAGACAAAATAATAGATTTATCTAATTGAATAATTACATTAAGAGTTACATTTCTGTCTTTCATAGTTTTTCTACACATTCTCTCAAGATCTAAGTCGAAATATTGAATTATGTGTAAGGAAGCTATTTTCAATTTTTGATCATGTATTCTATGAGTATATAATTCTCGTTATATTAATTCCTAATGGTGGATAATTTTATTGAGATCTCCTTCTTATATCGAATGGAAAATATTTAATTGCTATACCATATTTGTTACTCATAATATCCATAATAAAGGAGTATTTGAAGAATTATATTATTGTCATCATTTTCAATCTAACACCTACTGTAGTCATTGTGTGCCTGAGTCCAGCTAACTTTTAGTTGGCCGGGGCAAGTTGAATTTTGGTTATTGGGCGGTATTGACTTCCTAGAATAACTTCCAAGTAAGTGGTATTCTTAAATACGAATATTCCTTAAACCTGAAATTCTATTAACTATACGCGATGTACTTCTTAATAATTACTTTTAACATATTTCGGTGTATACCCTGAAACGGATCAGTGTCTTTGGTTCTCGTAACGATATTGAGTTGCGACACTATGCATTGCAGGATTTGTTTAATTTCTAGCATTGTAAAAAACTGAAACAAATGCGCCGGTATAACTTGCGTTAACAAAATATTTAGCCATCCTGTAATTATAACAAGTAAGATCAACCATACATAAAGCATTGATTATGAAACACTTTCCAACTTCAATGCAATGCCATTCAAACATCTCTAAAATGCGATACATTCCATGGTAATGTTTTTAAAATTATCCCAATACTACATTGATTTATTATATTTGAAAACTTAAAACTTCATCGAAAAAAGAGAACTCCATTCAAATAACGGCATTGAAATATAAATTGCTTGGTTTAAACAACTCTAAAATGCGATACATTCCTTAGTAATATTTTTCAAATTATCATAATACTACAATAATTTATTACATTTGAAAACTTCATCGAAAACAAATAAACTGACGAATGATATTCAAATGACGTCATCGAAATATAAATCACTTGACTCTTTATATAAAAACAGCATTTCATTCATACCTTTTTTTCCATTTATTTCATTCATCACAATACTTTAATAATTTATTTTATTTAAAAACTTAAGACCATGGAGGTACAAGTAATTAAATTCTATGCTTAAAACTTCATCGAAAAAATCGTCTTCTTCTCTGCATAAAATCAATGAATGCTTCATTCATATCAGCTATATTGCAGATTCTATGAGCTAAATAATTTGGTGTTAAAAATATGCAGCAATTCTTATACATCTCATTCTACATCCTTTGGTGTTTATATTCTCCATACGGAAAAATTAGGCTTCGTTGTAGGAATAATTAAAGTTTGATGATCATTTAAACTCAAATATATTGTAATTGCGTTGTTTCAGTATGTGGATGCACAGAATTTAAGCACAAATAAAGCGATTTTAGGACGGATGCAACACTAAATATGAATTTAAAAGAACTCAAAAAATCACGACTTTGACACAAAATAGATGCCCTATTTTATTTTGAAGTGGGTCACGTGATCTATTCATATAAATGGTGTAAATATTATTTTAATTTTTATTTTTAAAACTACTGAATATAGTTTGCTTACATTTTTTTTATATATTTTATGGGATAATTTGTATATTTCCTAAAACTTTCGAGGCAATTTGTGAATTTTAAATTCACTTAAAAATGTTTGAAAAATTGGATCCCATAGGGTTCAATGTATTTCATTTTTTCAACCCGGGTTAAATCGAAAACTAATTGGTTGATATTATTCATTTATATTCCCACAGACCGTCTGAACAACATACTAAAATTTCATTTTGTTAAAGTCATTTTTACGGCAGTTATCGTGCTAACGGACAGACAGACAGATAGACTGACAGGCAGAATGAACAAAGTCGTAAACACTTTTCAACTATGTTGTAAAGTGTTCAAAATGCTCAATTGTACGCAAAAAAAGTAAACATGAACGTTTTACTCCGATTGTGGGATTTAAAACTTCAAAAGTTACTTCCAATATTTTATATACACTTTTCCTGACTAAGAGAGTTACATCTTAAATTGTCAGTACTTTGTTCATCTGATACCTTCATTAGCAAAAGCCCCCGAAGGAACGGGACTTGAACTCATTAACTCTTGTTTAACGGACTCGTATGAAGTTTAATTTTGGTAACGAGCAAAAAACAACCGACGGTCCTCGGTGCACGTTAATACTTTATACATTGACTGTTAAACAAATAGACTAAATTTGAGCGCATGAGAAAAGTGAACATCCAAGAATGGAAATGCATATTTCATTAGACTGGATTCCTAAATTATTATTTGTTAAAAGGAAAGAGTTTGCTAAGCTGAAAGTCTAATGTGGCCAGCAGGTGACTTTCCCTACAGACAGAAATTCGTTTTCTATTCATTATTTTACAATGGATTAAATTGATTTCAATTCTACGAAATAACTTCTATATATATTTTAAATAATACTGAATTCCCAGATTTAATTAGATTTACTTTTTTATTGAGTGACAGGAGTTATTCTCAAAGGCGACGTGCTATAAATTCTAAAACTAAAATATCTAGAGAACGTTCGGCCCTAGAGTAGTGGGGCTGGTTTGATTCGTTTCCTCGTCAAAAATGACGTATAAAACGGGCATTGAATGGATACATTTCAGCACGCGTAGTGTTTTATTTTAGATTTTAATGAATTTTACGGGGCATTTCGCAAACACGGCAGATTTATCCCTTGAAACGTACAAAATCTAATCAGTTCTAGAGTCACCTACACGTGACTTATCGACTGAGTTTTGTAATATTGAGTCTATTAGTGTTTCAACTACAGTAGATAAATACAATCTTGCGGGCCATTTGGCCGATTATTGCAGCATGTTATTTTTTCCACACCAGGGTCACCCACAAATGACTTATGTACCCAATTTTGTGAAATTGAGTTTGAAAACTTTTATTGGCAAGTCATTTGTGTGGGATTCTAGTGCTGATTAAATTTTGGTACGATTTGGAATTAAAGAAACTGCTTCTTTTGCAAAATAACACGCAAATATAGTCAAAATCTAACGTAACATTCTATGTATGTTCAAATGTATCCATGAAATGCTTGTTTTACACACAAGTTTTGACGATGAAAAGAATAAGACCCACCCCATTATTCTAGGTCTAGCCGTTCTGTGGTTTATTTGCATTATTGATACGCCACTTTTGAAAATACGTCCAGTTATCCAATGAAAGCGAAGCGAGTGAAGAGAGCCCATTCTGTGTCATTTCAATTGATAATGAGTGTTCTGCTGTGCCCGTAAACTCAATTTAATGTATGTTAAATAAATAAAGAGGAAATCAATTTGAGTCTGTTGGGAAAGTGTTGTGCTGTCCGCATCGTATTTTTTTTATGGTACGATATTAGTTTGCTTCATTTAAGAAATATATTATTTATAAAGGACATTTTTTCCGGCGAATAGGAAGCGATTTTAATTCATATTTGGTGCTTTCTCCAGGATGAATAAAAAAATGAAGTAAGCTACTTTATAAAGTCATTTTTATATGAACTCGAAATAAATGAGTAAAATGTCATTTTAAAGTTAAAACTACCTACTTTCGAGCTGGGTTTTCCTTTTTGAATACTGTTCAGTTTCACAGTGCAATTAAAGCGATTAAATATCAGAAACGAAATGCATATTTTTGAAAATCTGGAAATGTTTGAATGAACGTGGAAGAATTAAATTGTTACAAGAATTCCTCAATAAAAAATGTTTCTGTAATGGCCATTGCAGAGTCCACTCAGACGATAAGAGCTGTAAAGAACCTTGCTGCCCAAACCGGGAATCGAACCCTGGGCCTCCGTTCTGGCCAGCCGACGCTCTACCGTTAAGCTACTGGCACGACATTATTGTAAGGTCTGAAGAGTCAGTCCACTTCGATGATCAGAGCTTGCCATTTCGTCCCAGTAGCTCAATGATAGAACATCGGCTAATCAGTGTCAACCTATTGAGTTAACTCATTGAGAACTGCTTTGTAATAGTTTTCTCTCGGAATTTCAGCTTAGATCTTTATTAATTTACTTACGATAATGTGTGGCCTTCTAAGTGCAAATATTTTGCTAACCGTTTTGCATTTGAATGGCACCTGCTCAGGCTGTAGATGTGAATTCTTAGCCGATGGGATGTTTATTTCTATTTCCTGAGCCAAAGACAGGACAAGAGTTAATGAACATTATTGAGCAAGAGCAACGGGGAAGAGTTGAGGTAGCACCACCACAAGAAATGTATTACAAATTATCTTCTTATTTTATATAATAGTATGATGGAAAGAAAGTGGGAACATAATGTTTATTTTCATGACAAAATTTCGAACTCCTGCTCAGTGTTAAAAAGCCCATCATTTATCGTCAAATTAACCGAATATTGAGAGTGTTCCAACCTATGGAAGGAATTAATTCATCTCGGCTCGTTTTCAAAGTCGCATTGCGAAGAATATCCGTTTTTCAATTTGTCAGCCGACCCTCTACAAAAGAGTGGGGTGGAAAAGAAAGCCAGGATTGAATGGATGAGAAATGGAAGTAATTTTTCCTGCTGTAAATGCCGGGTGGGTCCTTTAACGCCGGATCTATTCAAATATGAATAATCTCCGATTACCGAAGGGAGATCAAACACATCACGCGACAAGGCTGGACTCCCCCCTTTTCCTGCAACCACAACCACTCTGAGACATCGTTCTATTTTCTGCCGGTGTAGAGTGCGTTTGACTCTTCGGATAGAGTGCGTATTTAAAGTGCGATCTGCTGATTTCCGTTTGGTTGTGCTTGTTAACACTCTACAATATATTTGAAAAATGTTTATGACTTTATTCATTCTGTGTGTATGGCCATTCGTACTATAATAACTGCTGTAAAAATAACTTAATAATGACACTCAATTAATGACTCATAATGGCACCCAGATTGCATGAAGAGATCCCGTGTCCCACATCAAAATAAGTACGGCATCCATCTTATCTCCCAAAATCAAAATCCGGATTTTTAAAGTTTGTTTTAAATTTATACTTAGCATCCATCCTAAAACAGCTTTTCTTTTGCGCTTTTTCTGTGCATCTCTATTCTGCTCCAATTCGATGACACTATTTTTGAGTTTAAATGATCATCCAACAATATCTACAATGGAGCCTCATTTTAATAGCTGCAAAATGTAAACAAGTGATTGCAAGATGAGTTGTATAAGAATTGCTAATTTTTTTTCACTCAAAATTATTGAACTCTGGAGTCTGTAATTGTCTGACGTGTATGAACGAAGTGTATGAATGAAATATTCACTGCTTTTACATAAAGAACCAGACGATTTACATTTCGTTGACGTCATTTGAATAAAGCTATTTTTTTTCTAAAAGCTATTTTAAAGCTAAGTTTGCAGTTTTCAAGTAAAATAAAAGATTGTAGTTTTGTAATAATTAATAAAAATCTGATGTGGGCTGCACATGACTTTCCCTGCAGACTCCTTATATTCACGTTCACTTTATTTCTTCAATAATTAATTATATTGAGTTTAACTGCACAAAATAACACGCATAATAATTTGAAATGACACTAAATTTGCACTTTTAATTCAGTTTTCGTTTTCATTTGGTAACTAGTTATTCTCTAAACCGGCGCGTAGCAAAAACGTGAAAAAATTACATTTTCTCGAGAATGGCTAATCCTTGAATAATGGGGTTGATCTTTATTCTTTTCATTGTCAAAAGTTACATGTAAAGTATTTAATTGATGTACTTGAGTCATTCTTTCATTCAGATTCGTAGTCTTTCATTTCAGATTTTGACGATTTTTGCAGGCCAAAAGAAGGAGGTTAGATTTTTCCGAATCGAACCAAAATCTAATAACACTAGGGTAACCCAAAGCGACTTATCTATCAAATTTTATGATATTCGGTTAATTAGTTTTTCAGCTATAATAGATACAGTCAATTTTTGCCGGTCATTTCTAAAAAAGAAGGCGGTTTCTTTTATCCCGAATCGTTCTAAGACCCAATCAGCATCAGAGTCATACACAAGTGACTCACCTACCAAATTTTATGAAAATCGGTCCATTCGTTATTGAGTTGGAGTGGATACATACTTTGCACAAACAGACACACAGAAAGACACACAGACAGACAAACACACAGACAGACATACAGACAGACATACGCACAGACGTCACGCTAAAAATAGTGTTTTCGTGTTCTAGAGGTAACGAAACTTGTAGATCCGTCGAAAATTCGAGTTGCGATTTTCGACATGATTCCAATCCCTTCCTTATACATTACCATGTATTGTAGCGAAAGTAAAAACAGTCTTATGCTTAATTCTGTTGGCATGGTTGCTCAGACTCTGTGTTCGTATTTAATAGGTTTTTATTCATCCTCCGAAATGAGCGAAAAAGTTAAAATATTTAGACAAACTGAGCATCTGGATTTTTAAAAAAATTCTTACTTCTACTTTCTCTTGTTATTGAGAAGAGAATGTATTGTTTTTACAGAACATCGACCAGTTTGAACCATAAATATATTTTAAGATAGATATAGGAACACATTTTAAACACATTTTCCGCTAGAATATATTTTTACACGAAAATGAAGGTTTGTTGTGAAAGTATTTATCTTGAAATAACGATAATAAAGCCAGCAAAATGAATCCAGTGAAGTGGAGCCCAGATGAAAAATTAAACAGTATTGCTCGTTTGATGAGAATGGTATATATAACATTATTGGTGAATATAAATACATAATAGTAAAAAGAAAATCTGATGTGAGCAGCACATGACTTTCCTTACATAATGCAATAGATTTACTACTCTTACAGTAAAAAATAGGTTATCCTTATAGTAGATACTGATATTCTTGCCAATCCAATGGTCGAGAGGTCAGGGGCATGCGTTTCCGTCTGATTGCCGGGTTGCGGGTTCGAATCCCGTCAGCAGGCATGGATGTTGTCATGTCGAGACCAAGTCAGACTTCCACCCTTCGAGGAGCCTCTCTAAAAGCGAAGCTGCAAATCTCCTCCCTTTCGCCATGGGGTCTTGTGGATGTGGTGCGTAGGTGCTCCTTCACCACTGGGGAATTAGTAACGAACGAACGAACGAACGAACGAACTTATATTATTTCCAAGATATTGAATTTTCGTCAATGAATCGTCATTTTCATTGATTTTGAGTCATTTTTATCCATTTGGCGAGATTTTCGTTAATTTGGCAACATTTAAAAAAGTCGCCAAGCTGATGACTTTCCGCCAAATTCGTCGCCAAAATCTCGTCAAGCGTTATGGACGGAGAAATAAGTTATTATTACAGCACATGAATGACGATTGGCGTTCAAATACAAAAATATTATTCAATCTTTTCTCATGAATGGAACGAGCTAGATCCACGAGAATGATGTCATGACATGTGAACATGTTTCTCAACAGTTAATATATTTTTTTAATTTATGGGTTTTTTTTTTATATGTTTATTTGAAAAATGTGCTTGGAAAATGTGCAATACCTTGAGAACGGTTCATGCTAGCGTTCAAAAGTTCATGTCAATCGTTTTCTAAGGAAAAATTACGTAAGAAATGTCTATTTGCGTAACTTTTTTAAGGGTTTTATTTTTAAATGATTTTTTCAAAATTTTACTCGAAAATTTAGGGGGATTCTGAGCATTCGATTGTGTTTAAAAACAATAGGCTTCCAGTATTCCTAGATTGTAATTTTTGTACTAAATTTTATTCGAGTCGCTCCATTCGTTCGTGAGATATCGTCATCAAATACTCACTGACACACACACAAGCATCACCCCAAAACACACACACAAGCATCACCCCAAAAACATTTGATTCGTGGTCAGGGATGCTTAAAATGTTCTCTGCCGTCGAAAACTCGGAATTCGAAATTTCGACCTTGTCATTTTCCTTATACATTATACTATGTACATAAGGAAAGAAAAACTTTATTTTGCCACATAGTAGGTGCCATCACATCTTATAAATAAATGTATAGGAGAACAAAGAACTAGAAAAATACTCTCTAGTTACGCCTGACGAGTCCACAATATATATATATTTATATATATAATGTATGTGTGTAACTGTTATATAATAACTAACTATATATATAATTTTTATATATGTAACTAACTGTAACTCTTTTAAAACATAGTTATAATTTTTTTAATTCTAAGACTCCAAATAAAGCGAACCTGTGGTATAACAAATACAATATTGCTCTCTTTAAGCACATGAGTATACGCACAATGGCTAAATCAAATATTTTATCTCCAAAATCATGATATTTAAAAGCGTATCACTGATAGTACAAAACTTTTATTCGATTTATAAATGAATCTTAACTATTTAAATTAAATTCTTCAATATATAATTTGCAGTTCGTCATTCAAAATAATAAAATTGATTTTCTGAAATGGGAAAAACTCTTCTATGTAATTGCACTCTATTCTGCATGAGGTTGGAATGGAAACCATTTGTAATCCTCGATGCGTCCAGTTTCCCCGGACATCCGAGGCCCCGCTGCTGACTCGCCGTCGCCATAGCGAGCACAAAGTACTACATCGCTCGCCCAACAACGTTCGCACCAAGGGCCCCCTCAGGGATATATAGACACCAAATCCCGCAACACGACCACCAATCCAGGTGCCGCCCCAGCAAAACAGCCGCAAATCACACAACGGCCAGAATCAAAAACAGCAATTTCATTTCGAACCTCTGAAACTCATCCTCTGCCTGGAATCACAACATTCCCTATCATGGGCAAAGACCTTTATTTTGATCCAGAAAAAAACTTACAAAACGTAACTTATCTTAAGTTACAAAGTAACAATCATATTTAAAATAACATTCAATTTAATACATCATTCATAATTCCAGCATAGAATACAACAAAAGCAAAAAATAACCAATCTCTGATTATAAATCAAACAATTCAAAAACTTATATACAATATATTACTTATGTACAATAAATATTCATTAAATCTTTCACAATCATTCAGGTTGGAATGGAAAAACAAACCTATTTTCCCGCAACTTTTCGGAATAAGGAGGATCATTACTTTTTACGTCTTCAAATTATGTACTGTTTAGTCTTGAGCGATTGAAGAGAAACGTTGCATTTCGATACAAGGTGGCTTCTTGTGGAATTTAAAGAATTTCAATTAATTATTTTCTTTGTCATAAAAGTTAGCATACATACAGAAAATGGCATGATTATTGCCCTAATAGTATATTTAATTTATGCAACTTCATCGGGCATTAAAGATTCATTGTTAACTAATCAGAATGTTTTTTAATGAAAAAAATAGGTAATTCGGTAATAAATTTTCCCGTGCTTCGTTATATAGTATATATAAAATGTCAACGTTTACATTCCATTTATCATGCAATTCTTACATTTTTTGTATCTCTATTATATTTCTAACTAGCAGCGCATATCCGTTCTCCATACGGAGTATATAATTATAATATAAAGAAACTTGAAATTCACAATCATGTGCAAATTCCTATAGTATACGAAATGACATTGTTAATAAAAATATTCCGTTAAAAATTTAAAATCATGTGCAAATTCCTAAAGTATACTAAATGACATTTTTAATCAAAATATTCTGTTAAAATATTTAATTTAATGCTCCTAAAAGAAGTTTAAGAATCTCTGTTCTCGTTATACAAAATAATCTTCACGGGCAGATCTGAAGAATAAAGCATCCTGCCCCGTTTGTAAGTAAATTTACAAAAAATATGAAATTGAATCAATATATACAAAACAAATGGGTTAAAATTGTATGGGACCCGTATTACTTATATTCGCGAATATTAGAAACTATACCCTGAATTAGTAGATTACACGTATAAATTGAAAATATCAATAAACCCGTAATCTTTAAACCTGAAGGCAGTAATTGATTCCAATATATGCTAAAATGAAAGTGTTAAAATTATATGAGAAGATATCCCGTACT
Organism: Amaurobius ferox; assembly: GCA_951213105.1. NCBI lineage: Eukaryota > Metazoa > Arthropoda > Arachnida > Araneae > Amaurobiidae > Amaurobius > Amaurobius ferox. The sequence continues at coordinate 149,138,056 of OX578143.1, forward strand.
ACTTATAATGTCGTAGCTTAGAAGCTATATTCGTGTGCTGGTAGAATATTACCTGTATTACAATATGAGTCTTAAAAATATGTGCCACAATAAAACAGATGACGTAATAAAGTGAAATATCAATAATCCACGTCATCTTTGTACAAGAAGGCCGTAACTTCGTCCAATATATACCAATATATGTCAAAATATATTCCAATATACCTGTACTACTTATATTCACGTAGATTAGAAGATATACTTGTGCATTTGTAAAAGATTACCTGTACAACGTACAATATATGACTTTCAACAATTTTTGCCATAATAAAGCAATAGCATAATAACTTATCATGACTTAGCATAATAATATCAATAATCCCTGATTCAATAACCCTTGAAAATATCAATAATGATCATGTTTAAACTGTAATTGATATTATCCAGTCAGTAATGCCATGTCAATGAAATTTATTTTATATACATATCTTTATTATTCAAAACGGAAAAGATTTAATAAAAATCATTTGCTGCATAAACACATTGAATTTAAATCCGTTGCTAAGCGACATGGTACTTCATATAAATTGGTGGAAAAAATATTGTCTGAATAATTCTATTTCTATGGAAGGTTTGGCAACATTTTCATCAATTTAGCGACATTCTAAAAAATCGCCAAATTTATCGCCAAGTGAGACTGTAGAACTGCAGTCCCACTTGGGAACAAATTGACGAAACATCATCACATTACCATTCCCTAACAAAACACAATAATTTTAATTTATTTAGCGCAATTTTATCAATTTCAAGATATTCTTATGGATTTACAAGCATTTTTATCAATTTAGCGACATTTTAAAAATTCGCTAAATGTGTTACTATGAAGGACGGTTAGATTGACAGACAAATGCTAACGAAACATCATTTCAGAACTCTCTTCTAGCAAAAACGAAATAAATTTAATTGATTTGCGTAGTTTTATCAATTTGGCGACATTACCGTCAATTTGGCAACGTTTAAGAAAAGTTGCTAAGTTAGTTATATCCCGTCAAATTTGTAGATCTAAATTTGCAGATTTGAAGAATAAAACATCCTGATCTCGCTTGTATATACTAAATGAAAACACTTAAATTGTATTAGAAGATATCCCCCTTCTACTCTTATTCTGTTTTAACAATCCGTTAAATGAATTTAGTGGCTAAACACAACATATGAGTTTATTGGCTAAACACAATATATAAGTTTAAAAATTCTTTGCCATAATAAATGAAAGTGATGTACGCAGTCCGTAAGTAATATAATTAAAAGAAAAATCAAACCTTCATTTATAAAATATCTTTTTATATCCATTTATTTATTATTCAAATCGAAAAAATAATAATAAAAATTAACAAACATATTTGATTTAATTACGCTGCTGAGCAACATCATATAAGATAGCATCTTCCTCATAAAATAATGATAATTAAATAACAATTTTAATTTCTTAATACTTTTCATTGTTGAGTGCCTGTGAATAATAAACCATGGTGATAGAGTTTTCATTTAAATTCATGTTTCAAACCTGAGACTTTCAGAAAGTGACTAATTAACGCAATAATCTCCCACAAAACTCAGAAATAAAGTTTTAATTGACTTTCACATTTTAAATCACCGATTTCCAACCTTTTCCGTTTAGAGGAGCCAGGGAGTTAGAGAGTAGAACTCCCATGAAAAGTTTCGTTTTTCATTAATATCTCGACTATTCCTGGTCTTAGATACTTGAAACATAAACTAAATTTTAAGTGGCGCTATTTCAAGGATACTCACAAAATTTTATTAAATTCGATTCAGCCGTTCTCTCGTGATGTTGAGACAAGTGAAAGTTTCGTTTTTAACACTTTACAATATAGCTGAAAAATGTTTATGACTTTGTTCATTCTGTCTGTCTGTCCGGTAGCACGATAACTGCCGTAAAATGACTTTATCAGAATGAAATTTCAATATGTTTTACAGACGGTGTGTGGATCATATGGGAATATAAATGAATAATATCACCCTATTAGTTTTGGGTTGAACCCGGGTTGACAAAATGAAATACATTGAACCTTATGGAACCTAATTTTTCAAACATTTCTAAGCAAAATTAAATTTTGCAAATTGCTTCGAAAATTTTAGGAAATATTCAAATTATCCCGTAAAATATAAAAAAAAATCAGCAAAATATATTCAGTAGTTTTCTAAATAAAAACTAAAATACTAATTTCACAATTTATGTGAAGAGATCACGTGACCATTATATGAAGAGATCACCTGACCCACTTCAAAATAAAATATGGTATCCATCTTATGTCAAAATCGTGATTTTTAAAATTCTTTTCAATTTATATTTAGTGGTGTATCCGTTCTAAAACCTATTTATTTTTGCTTAATTTCTGTGCATCTGTATTCTGAAACAACACAACTACAATATATTTGAGTTTAAATGATCATCAAACTTTGCTTATTTCTACAACGAAACCTAATTTTTACTTATGTAGAATGTAAAGAGATTAGGCTGTAAGATGAGTTGTATAAGAATTGCTGAATTTCTTTAACTCAAAAATGCTTTGTTCTAGAGTCTGCAATATAGATAATGTGAATGAAACATTAATTGATTTTACATAGAGAAGCAGACGATTTAATAGCAAACTGTTTCGATGAAGTTTTATGCACAGATTAAAATTACTTTTATCTCTATGGGGTTACCTCTATAAGTAGAATAAATCAATCAATCTATAAGTAGAATAAATCTCTTTCACCTCTATAAGTAGAATAAATCATTGTAGTACTGTGAATGAAATAAAAATGTATGAAAGAAATATTTACTGTTTTTACACAGAGAGCCAGGAGATTTATATTTCGATGACGTCATTTGAATCAAGTTCGTTTTCTTCGATGAAGTTTTAAATTTTCAAATATAATTAATTATTGCAGTATTGTGATATTTTTAAAAATATTACCGTTGAATGTAACGCATTTTAGGGATTTTTAAACACAATTAAAGTTGGAAAGTGTTTCATAATCTATGCTTTATGCATGATGATCTTTCTTGTTCATTACTATCTCAACAATCCCTAGTCTTAGAAACTCGAAATATAGACTAAATTTTAAGTGGAGATATTTCAAGGCTTCCCACAAAATTTCATCAAATTCGGTTCAGTCGTTCTTCTGTGATGATGAGACAAACATACATACAGACAGAGAGACAGGTTTTTAATTTTATTTATATAGATTTTTCACTTATCTGTTGCCATCCTTAACAAAGTTCTATTCAAGTACTTTGTTGTATTGTTGTCAACCCTTAATTTTATTGCTCTCCTAAATTATTGCATACTAGCAGCATACCCGTTCTTCGTACGGAGTATATAATATAAATAAACTTATAATTCGCAATCATGGGCAAATTCTCTTAAAATATTAAATTTATTGCTCCTAAAGAGAAGTTTAAGAATATCTGTTCCAACTATGCAAAATTATCTTCACGGGCAGATCTGAAGAATAAAACATCCTGGCACCTTTTGTAAGCAAATTTACAAAAAAAAGGAATTGAATCAATGTATGCACCCCGTACAACTTATATTGTCGCAGATTAGAAAATATGCCGGTGTATTAGTAGAAGATTACCCGTATTACAATATGAGTCTCAAAAATCTTTGGCAAAATAAAAGAGATGACGTAATAAATTGAAAATATCAATAATCCCCGTACTCTTTGTACCAGAAGGTCGTAATTAATTCCAATATATGCCAATATATATCAAAACATATGCCAATGTACCTGTACTACTTATATTCACGTAGATTAGAAGATATATCCGCGTATTTGTAGAAGATTACTCGTACAACGTACAATATATGAGTTTAAACAATTTTTGTGATAATAAAACAATTGCATAAGAACATGAAAATATTAATAATCCCTGAATCAATAATCCCCGAAAATATCAATAATAATAACGTGAAGACAGTAATTGATATTATCCAGTCAAAAATGCTATAAGAAAAATCAAATCGTTCTTTTCTAAAATATATTTTTATATCCATTTATTTATTATTCAAATCGAAAAATTAATAATTAAAATTAACAGACAGATTTAATTTAATTGCGTTTCTGAGCAACATGATATAACATAGAATCTTCCTCATAAACTGCGAAATTAAATAGCCATTTTGATTTCTTTATACTTTTCATTGTTCAATAAAAGCTTGTGAAATAAGCCATGGAGATAAATTTCCCATTTAAATCATGTTTCAAACAATTCATGTTTTCAGAAAGTGACTAATTCGTGCAAAAAATCTCCCATCAAACGCAGAGGTAAGGTTTTAATTCACTTTCAAACGATTTTCAAGCTTTTCGTTTGAATAAACCACGGAGTTAAAGAGTAGAACTCCTAGGGAAAAGTTTCGTTTTTCATTAATATTTCGATAACCCCTGGTGTTAGATACTGGAAACTTGGGCTAAATTTATGGGAGGCTATTTCAAGGCTATCCACAAAATTTCCTCAAATTACGTTTAGCCGTTCTCCCGTGATGATGAGACAAACGAAAATGTCGTATTTTACTAATATCTCGAGAACCACTGATCGTAGAAACTCCAAAGATAGACTAAATGTTCAGTGGGATTATTTCCAGGCCACCTACAAAATTTCATCAAATTGGGTTCAGCCGTTCTCTCGTGATGACGGGACAGACAGACAGATTTTCATTTTTATTTATATAGATTCCATTTCAATGCTGTATACATTGATCCCATTTAAAATTTATTTCACCGCAAGAAAGAACAATATTCGCCATTTTGTTTTGTTACTTTTTAAAGACTAGACAGTCTAAACGCTTGCACTTACAAGCTGTAAACTTCTGAAGTCACACCCTGAATCTCTGCAGCAATCGCAGAATTTCAGGGATCTCAGTAAAGCTTCAGAAGTGCAATGTTCAAAATGGCAAATATTGCTCTTTCGTATAGTGAAATAATTTTTTACATAGCATCTATTTTGCCCTTTTTTGACGGGGAGAGGTACAGTACAACCCAATTTAGACAGGAATACAGTGAGGTGACAGCCATAGGGACCGTACATTCCTCCCTCTACCACCAACCTCTCGGAAGGACGTACAGACCCACATATTTAACGTGCCCGCACTTTATGTAAACCCGGGTACAATTTGGGCAAAGAAAGGAATCGAACTCTGATCGTTCGAGTGCCTAAGTAAAGCTAATAGCTTAATCAGTATTCAAAAATTGACCACTTTCTTCTTTTTATTTACTTTTACTTTATTTCGGTTGCCCAATTTATGGTCCCTTGTATCGAAATACCATTTTCAGATTCCTGTTTAACCCATATTTCCTCATCGTCCTAAGAATAGGACAGCATACATAAGTGGTCTTTTTTATAAATACTTTTACATATTTTAATTCAATTTAAAGATAATATATTGTTTAAGAATCATTAACTATATATTTGTCTTTGTCGCAAGTGTAAATTAGTGTTGGATGTTTTTCATTAATTTTTTAAAATGGCGATTCTTACAGATTTCTTTTTGCATTTTCAACAAGTTTTTTAAAGTTTTGAGCTCCAAGAAAGAAACATACATATAAATGTATTAATGTAATATTCCATACTGTTATACCAGTAAAAATATTGTCAAAAAATTATCTAGAAGATTGTTCTATGGAATATATATATCTAGAGGATGAACCATTGTCCAATTTTCAGGACAAACTGTACCGATCAAATTAATAAAAGTTTAGTAAGGTTTTTGATTTCATGTGTATACATAGGCTTAGAGGAACACACATTTAAGATTTTATAAAAAAATATTAATTTTTTCAGTGCTTGGTACAATGTGGATTAAGGGAATGTAAACGTAACAAATATTCTAAATTCAACAATGCAGCACGATGAAGTTATGAAAGCTAGCATGCTGTTAAGAAAGTTAATCAGAAATAGGTTTCTCGCTAATTAATGGAAATCATTTAAATGACACAAAAAGACTTCCTGTATCTAAATTCGATTTTTTACATCTATAGCATTCGGTTGCCTAAAACATAAATATTCTGAAAAATGGTGGTTTTTAACACTTTACAACATAGTTGAAAGTGTTTATGTCTTTGTTCATCCTGTCTGTCTGTCTGTCTGTCCGTTAACACGATAACTGCCGTAAAAATGGCTTTATCAATATGAAATTTTAGTATGTTTTTCAGATGGTCTGTGGGACCTATAGGAATATAGATGAATAATATCATCCAATTGGTTTTTTATTGAACCCGGGTTGAAAAAATGAAATACATTGAACTCTATAGGACCTAATGTTTCAAACATTTATTAAGCAAATTTTAAATTCACAAATTGCTTCGAAATTCTTAGGAAATATTTAAATTATCCCATAAAATATATAAAAAAAATTTCAGTAAAATATGTTAGGTAGTTTTTTAAATAAAAATTATTTAATAATATAGGGAGAAAAACAAATTCAATTAAATTCTGACTCTCGTTATATCCTCCAGAAAGAAAACAAGAAAGATCAATCATGCTTAAAGCATTATGAAACACTTTCCAACTTCAATGCAATTTTATTTAAACAAGTCTAAAATGAAATACATTCCTCGGTAATATTTTAAAACTTATCACAATACTACATTAATTTATTATATTTGGAAACTTAAACATTCTTCGAAAAAAATGAACTTCATTCAAATGACGGCATTGAAATATAAAATGCCTGGTTTAAACTTCTCTAAAATGCGATATATGCATTCCTCGGTAATATTTTTAAAATTATCATAATATCACGATAATTTATTATATTTGAAAACTTCATCGAAAACAACTAAAATTCATTCAAATGACGTCATTGAAAAAATAACACGCCTGGATTTCTTTATAAAAACAGCATTTCATTCATAACATTTTCCCATTCATTTCATTCATCACAATACCTTAATAATTTATTTTGTTTAAAAACTTAAGACCATGGAGCTACAAGTAATTAAACTCTATGCTTAAAACTTCATCGAAAAAAATCGTCCTTCTCTTTGTAAAATCAATGAATATTTCATTCATATCAGCTATGCAGACTCCATGAACTAAATGGTTTTGTGTTAAAGAAATACAGCAATTCTAATACAACTCATTCTACATATTTTGCTGTTTACATTTTACATAAGTGAAAAATAGGCTTCGTTGCAGAAATAATCAAGTTTGGATGATCATTTAAACTCAAATATATTGTCATTGCGTTGTTTCAGTATATAGATGCATAGAATTTAAGCAAAATTAAAGTGGTTTTAGGACGGATACAACACTGAATATGAATTAAAAAGAACTTAAAAAATCACGATTTTGAGACAAGATGAATGCCATATATCATTTTGAAGTGGGTCATGTGATCTTTTCATATCATGGTCACGTGATCGCTTCATATAAGAGGTGTAATTATTATTTTAATTTTTATTTTAAAAAATACTGAATATATTTCGCTGAATTTTTTTATATATTTTATGGAACAATTTGAATATTACCTAAAATTTTCGAAGCAATTTGTGAATTTTAAATCCGCTTAAAAATGTTCGAAAAATTAGGTCCCTTAGGGCTCAATGTATTTCATTTTTTCAACCCGGGTTCATTCTAAAACTAATTGGGTGATATTATTAATTTATATTCCCATAGGTCCTACAGACCGTTTGAACAACATACTAAAATTTCATATTGATTAAGTCAATTTTACGGCAGTTATCGTGCTAACGAACAGACAGACAGACAGACAGATAGAATGAACAAAGTCATAAACACTTTTCAACTTTGTTGTAATGTATTAAAAAGGGATATATTATATAAAAAATATCTTTCCAAAAGTTTAATTATTTTATATATGAGAAAGGTTTCACATTTTAAAATAAATAAGGTAGATAACAATTTTTCAAATTTTTAAATAAAATAAATTATTATAGTATTGTGTTGAATGAAACGATTGACAAAATGTTTATGAATGAAATGCTGCTTTTATATAGAGGCGATTTATATTTGAATGACGTCATTTGAATAAAGTTCATTTGTTTTCGATGAAGTTTTCAAATATAATAAATTAATGTAGTATTGTGATAATTTTAAAAATATTACCGAGCAATGTATCGCATTTTAGAGATGTTTGTATAAAATTGCATTGGAGTTGGAAAGTGTTTCATAATCAATGCTTTATGCATGATTAATCTTTCTTGTTTATACTTTTTTGCATATTTTTTCAATTTTCAACCGTCTTGTGGCATCGAATGATATTTAAAATCATTCAAATTGGGTATGAAAACATCGAATAGCAGGAGCTGACATTTGTTCCATACTTCGAAGAGTTTTTAAAGACATTATGCAAATTGAAATGAATCCAAACAAAAAGTTTTCGAGCAAAATACTGAAGTCAATATGACATTTAAATTGCATGCCATCTAAAATTAAATTTTAATCATAAAAGAAATATATAAAAAATTGCTGTAAACAGCAAATGTCTTTACATACTCGAATTCGTTTTCTCTTTATTATTTAATAATTCATTAAATGGGTTTTATTGCACGAAATAACATCATCATTATTTGAAATGACACTAAATGGCCAATATTAGTTCAATTTTCGTTTTCATTATGGGTGACGGGACTTATTTTCACAGATGGCGAAAGTGACTAAAATATCTCGAGAACGACTCGTTCCAAAGCAGTGAGATGGGTCTTATTATTTTTATCGTCGAAAGTTATTCATAAAATAAACATGAATACATTGAGCGTAATGTACGTAAAATATTTTTGAGGGTCATTTCTCAAAAAAAAAAAAAAAAAACCTTCAAATTCTTTAGATTTTGGAATTATTCGAAAAAAAAAATCTGACCCAGGGTCATCCAGAAATGAGTCATCTACCAAAATGTGTGAAATTGGGTCCATTAATATTTTAGCTAGAGTGGATACTTTTTATCCTGCTCTTTTACACAAACCGTACCAAAATTTATTCAGCAGCTGGGCCACCTACAAACGACTTATCTATATAAATAAAAATGAAAATCTGTCTGTCTGTCTGTCTGTCTGTCTGTCTGTCTGTCTGTCACACCATCACGGGAGAACGGCTGAACCGAATTTGATGAAATTTTGTGGGTAGCCCAGAAATAGCCCCACTTAAAATTATATCCGTGTTTTGAGTTTCTACGACCAGTGGTTCTCGAGATATTAGTAAAAAACGAAATTTTCGTTTGTCTCATCATCACGGAAAAACGGCTGAACCGAATTTAATGAAATTTGGTGAATAGCCTTGAAATATCCCCCCATAAATTTTGTCCAAGTTTCGAGTTTCTAAGCCCTGGGGTTGTCGAGATATTAATGAAAAAAAACTTTTTCCTAGGAGTTCTACTCCCTAACTCCGTGGTTTATCCAAACGAAAAGCTTGAAAATCGTTTGAAAGTGAATTAAAATTTAATCTCTGAGTTTGATGGGAGATTTTTTGCGTTAATTAGTCACTTCCTGGAAACATGAATTGTTTGAAACATGATTTAAAGGGGAAATCTATCTCTATGGTTCATGGTTTATTTAAAACAAGCTTTTACGGAACAATGAGAAGTATAGAGAAATCAAAATCGTTATTTAATTTCGCAGTTTATGTTATAAGACATGACATATTTAACATGTTATAAGATTCTATCTTATATCATGTTACTCAGAAACGCAATTAAATTGAATCTGTCTGTTAATTTTAATAATTATTTTTTCGATTTGAATAATAAATAAATGGATATAAAATATATATTTTAGAAAAGAACGATTTGATTTTTCTTATAGCATTTTTGACTGGATAATATCTATTACGGTCTTCAGGTTTAAAAATTATTATTATTTATATTTTCGGGGATTATTGATTCAAGGATTATTGATATTTTCAAGTTATTATGCAATTATTTTATTATGACAAAAATTGTTTAAACTCATATATTGTATGTTGTACGAATCTTCAACAAATACACGTGTATATCTTTTAATCTACGAGAATATAAGTAGTACAGGTATATTGACATATGTTTTGATATATATTGACATATATTGGAATCAATTACGACCTTCTGGTATAAAGAGTACGGATATTATTGATATTTTCAATTTATTACGTCATCTCTTTTATTTTGGCAAATATTTTTGAGACGCATATTGTAATACGGGTAATCTTCTACTAACACATTGGCATATTTTCTGATCTGCGACAATATAATTAGTACGGGGTTGCATATATTCATTCAATTCCTATTTTTTCTTCTGTAAATTTGCTTACAAAAGGGGGCAGGATGTTTTATTCTTCAGATCTGATCGTGAAGATAATTTTGCATAGTGAGAACATATATTCTTAAACTTCTCTTTAGGAGCAATAAATTTAATATTTTAACAGAATTTGCACATGATTGCGAACTTTAAGTTTCTTTAAATTATACACTCCGTACGAATAACGGGTGTGCTGTTAGTGGTTAATAAATTTTAACACTTTAGGAGGATATATCATGTTGCTCGGCATCGCAATTAAATTAAATGTGTTTGTTAATGTTTTTATTATTTTTTTTCGATTTAAATAATAAATAAATGGATAAATGGATATAAAAGTATATCTTATGAATGGACGGTTTGATTTTTCTTTTAATTATATTAATTGCTGACTGCGTACATCAATTTCATTTATTTTGGCAAAGAGTTTTCAAGCTTATATCGTATTTAGCTACTAAACTCATATATTGTGTTTAGCCAATAAATTCATATAGCCGATTGTTGAAACAGAAAAAGAGTAGAGCGGGTATATCTTCTAATACAATTGTAGTGTTTTCATTTAGTATATTGAAACGGGATAAGAATGTTTCATTCAGATCTGCAAATTCAAAGCTACGAATTTGGAGGGATATCGCTAATTTGACAACTTTTCTTAAACTTTGCCAAATTGACGGAAATGTCGCCAAATTGATATAAACGACATACAAACAGCTGCCATAAACCTTCGGGTTGGTCGTGTGGCTTGGGTCTTCTACATATCAATGAATTTTTTTTTTTGTTTTGTTAGAAGAGAGTACTGAAATGATGTTTGGTTAGCATTTATCTGTCAGACCAACCATCCTACTTAGTAATACATTTAGCGAATTTTTAAAATGTCACCAAATTGATAAAAATGTTTTCAAATCTATAAAAATATCTTGAAATTGATAAAATTGCGCTACATAAATGATATTAATTGTTTTTTGTTAGGGGATAGTATTGTGATGATATTTCGTCAATTTGTCGCAAAGTGGAACTGTCAGTTCTACAGTCCAACTTGGCGATAAATTTGGCGATTTTTTAAAATGTCGCTAATTTGACGAAACTGTCGCCAAATGTTCCATAGAAATATAACTATTTAGACGATATTTTTTCTACCAATTTATTTGAAGCAAATGATATCATGTCGCTTAGCAACGGATTTAAATCCAATGTGTTTATGCGGCAGACGATTTTTATTAAATCCTTTCCGATTTGAATAATGAAGATATGTATATAAAATAAATTTCATTGCCATTTCATTTTGGACTGGATAATATCAATTATACTCTTCAGGTTTAAACATTATTATTATTGATATTTTCCGGACTTATTGATTCAGGGATTATTGATATTTTTAAGTTATTACGCCATTGTTTTATTGCGGCAAAAATTGCTGACACACGCATATTGCACGTTGTACGAGTAATCTTCTAGGAATGCACGGGTATATCTTCTAACCTACGAGAATATAAGTAGTACAGGTATATTGGCATATATTTTGACATATATTGGCATATATATTGGAATCAAGTACAGTCTTCTGGTATGAAGATTAAGGGGATTAATTATATATTCAATTTATTACGTCGTCTGTTGTATTTTACCAAAAAACATTTGTGACTCATATTGCAAAACGGGTAATCTTCTACTAATAATCGGACATTATAAGTAGTACGTGTATATCTTCCCATATAATTTTAGCACTTTAATTTTGACATATATTGGAATAAATGACTGTCTTCAGATTTAAAGATTACGGGTTTATTGGTATTTTCAATTTATACATGTAATCTACTAATACAGGTTATATTTTCTAATATTCGCGTATATAATTAGTACGGGTCCCATACAATTTTAACGCTTTTATTTTGCATATATTGATTCAATTCCATATTTTTTTTATATTTGCTTACATAAGGGGTCCAAGATGTTTTATTCTTCAGATATGTCCATGAAGATAATTTTATATAGCGAGAACAGAGATTCTTAAACTTCTTTTTAGGAGCATTATATTAAATATTTTAACAGAATATTTTGATTAAACATGTCATTTAGTATACTATAAGAATTTGGGCATGATTATGAATTTCAAGTTTCTTTATATTATATACTCCGTACGAAGAACGGGTATGCTGCTAGTCTATAATAATTTTTGAAATTGGATCCATTCGTTTTTGAGTTAGCTAGGATACACGCATTTCACAGACACATTTACGCACACAAACGTTACTCTCAAACTAACTTTGTTCTGGAGGTCCCAAAACGTGTCGATCCGTCAAAATTTCGAGCTGCAATTTTCGACACCATCCCAATACTTTCTCTCATTATAGTACAGTTGCGAACGCACAATGCTTCGTTGGGCGGCTCCTTTTTTGTCTGTCTCGAAGGCCAGGCAATGAAAATAGGGGAGACCGGTACTGGTTGAACTTGCTAACTCCTTCCCAGATCACGTCAAAATCTCGAAACTTGGTGGAATGATTACCAGCTATTGTAATAATGAAAGATGAGCGGATCTGGCACCGCTTTTGGGTCAATAAATCGTAGTTTGTTCGTTTTTTTTTATTATTATTTATTTATTTATTTTTTTTTTACGAAATGGAAAAATATTTCAAGTTGTTCTGAACAAAATTATGTTTTTAACACTTTACAACATAGTTGAAAAGTGTTTATGACTTTGTTCATTCTGTCTGTCTGTCTGTCCGTTAGCACGATAACTGCCGTAAAAATGACTTTATCAAAATGAAATTTTAGTATGTTTTTCAGACGGTCCGTGGGACCTATGGGAATTTAAATGAATAATACCACCCAATTAGTTTTGGATGGAACCCGAATTGAAAAAATGAAATACATTGAACCCTATGGGACCTAATTTTCAAACATTTTTTAAGCGAATTTGAAATTCATAGATTGCTTCGAAAGTTTGAGGAAATCTTCAAATTGTCCCATAAAATATATAAAAAAATTTCAGTAAAATATGTTAGGAAGTTTCTTTACATAAAAATTGTTTAATATAAGGAGAAAAACAAATTCAATTAAATTTTGACTCTTGCTATATTCTCCAGAAAGAGCAAGAAATATTAATCATGCATATAGCATTGATTATGAAACACTTTCCAACTTCAATGCAATTTGATATAGACATCTCTAAAATGCGATACTTTCCTTGGTAATATTTTTAAAACAAGAAAGATCAATCATGCGTAAAGCATTGATTATGAAACACTTTCCAATTTCAATGTAATTTCATTTAAACATCTCTAAAATACAACACATTCCTCGGTAATATTTTGAAAATTATCACAATACTACATTAATTTATTATATTTTAAAACTTAAACGTTCATCGAAAAAAATGAACTTTATTCAAATGACGTCAATTAAATATAAATCGCCTGACTCCTCGGTAATGTTTTTAATATTATCATAATACTACAATAATTTATTATATTTGAAAGCTTCTTGAAAAACAACTGAAAATTGACGCTATTCAAATGACGCCATCGAAATATAACACGCCTGGCTCTCCCTATAAAAGCAGCATTTCATTCATAAACATTTTGCCATTCATTTCATTCATCACAATACTATAATAATTTATTTTATTTAAAAATTAAGACCATGGAGCTACAAGTAATTAAACTCTATGCTTAAATCGTCCTTCTCTCTGTAATATCAATGAATATTTCATTCATATCTGCTATGCAAAACTCCATGAGCTAAATAATTTTGCGTTAAAGAAATGCAGCAATTCTTATACAACCCATTCCACATATTTTGCTACTTACATTTTACATAAGTGAAAAATAGGCTTCGTTGTAGAAATAATCTAATGTGGATGATCATTTAAATTCGAATATATTGTAACTTCGTTGTTTCTGTATGTAGATGCACAGAATTTAAGCAAAAATAAAGCGGTTTTAGGACGGATACAACACTCAATATGAATTAAAAAGAACTTCGCGATTCCCGAAATCACGATTTTGAGACAAGATGGATGCCAAATTTATTTTGAAGTGGGTCACGTGATCTCTTCATATGCTGGTCACGTGATCGCTTCATATAAGAGGTGTAATTATTATTTTAATTTTTATTATTTTAACTTTTTACCTAACATATTTTACTGATTTTTTTTATATATTTTATGGGATAATTTGAATATTACCTAAAATATTCGAAGCAATTTGTGAATTTTAAATCTATTTAAAAATTGTTTGAAAAATTAGGTTCCATAGGGCTCAATGTATTTCATTTTTTCAACCCTCGTTCAATCCAAAACTAATTAGATGATATTATTCATTTATATTCCCACAGGTCCCACAGACCGTCTGCACAACATACTAAACTTTCATTTTGTTTAAGTCATTTTTAGGGCAGTTATCGTGCTAACGGACAGACAGACAGACAGAATGAACAAAGTCATAAACACTTTTCAACTTTGTTATAAAGTGTCTGAAAAGATATATATTTTATAACAAATATCTTTACAAGAATTTAATTATTTTTTTTTTTCATATCCATGAGTAAACTATTTTCAAAAACCATAAGCAAGTAGGTCATATAGTACGAAAGATAGAAACTATATCGTTCTATAGATAGAGAGTAGAAATGGGTGAATAACACTTTTCTCGAATTCGAGGATTCTGATCAGGCTGTGTAGAGTTAGTGATTTTGTCGCCAATGTTAATTTACGGAAGTGAGCGCAAACTGAGCGCAAAATCTATTTTGTAAAAATGTTTAGATATTACATAAAATAGTTCTTTACTCCTGCTGGACTGTCAAATTGTGGGTTGCACTAAGAAATAATTTTGATATCCGCAAACCCAGCAAGCTTTTAATATAACGAGAGATTTATATATTTTAATTTTCTACAATTTCTGAATGAAATTCTAGCATAAATTTAAAATGTTTATGCTTAAGTGTGATTTTTGACAAGGGGAGGCGTGCTGCCATACATTTAATTAGTATTCCTATTTTTCAAATGTTTGTAGAATGTATTAAACTTTAAATGTTATTAAATTTATTTTCTAATCTACATTTTAAACGTGTTTTAATATTTACTAGCTGCGCAGGCTCTTTTCAGCAAGTAATATAGTTCTCCGAGAGATAAAATAAAAATAATATTTCCTGTTGAGAAACTTAGGAATCCCATAGAAACCCATTAGAAAATCCCATAAATTAAAAAGAAAATATTAAGTGTTAAGAAACATGTTTGCTTTTCATATGTAATACCATGCGATAAATTGGATGACATCATTCTCGTGGATCTAGCTCGTTCCATTCATGAAGAAAGATACTTTGAGTAATACTTGTGTATTTGACCGCCAATAGTCATTTATCTGCTGTAAGAATAACTTACTTCTCCGTCCATAACGCTTGGCGAGAGTTTTGACGACGAAGTTGGTAGAATGTTGCCAACTTCGCGACTTTTTTAAATGTTGCTAAATTAACGATAAACTCTCCAAATGGATAAAAGTGACCCTAAATCAATGAAAATGACGACTAATTGTCGAAAAGTCAATATCTTGGAAAGAATATAAGTATCTACCATAAGAAAAACCTATTTTTTTACTATAAAAGTAGTAAATTCATTGCATTATATAAGGAAAGTCACGTGGTGTCAAACAACAACAGTCGTAGTAGCGGTGGTGAGAAACAACAACAGTCGTAGTAGCAAGATGGATTCAGTGCACTGAATGTAAAAATTGGAGCCACGAAAAATGCACAGATAGAAGGAAGTGTTTTCTACATTTGTCATAACTGTAGCTCTAATGACTCAGCTGACGAGTAAAGTAGCCATTTATAAGATAGTCCTGAAAACTTCAGAACACATAGCCGTGGCTCAAACTATGCCCTTTCTGCAATTATTCACTGTTACAACCAACCTAGCAATGTGTTACAACCTACACCAATAAAGGGGTTGGTTGTAATATTTCCAATCTTTCACAATAATTTTTATTAAAGCAATACTATTATTCAAACCATGTTTGTATTATTACTGGTAAAGAAGTAATGAAATACTTTATTTAGTGGTGTATTTGTTTTTCTAAATTCCCAATTTGCATGTCCTAAAAAAATTGAGATGTAAAACGTGTTACAACCAGCCCCGGTCTCCCCTACAGTGCATGAAGTCAGCATGACGTGATGGCAACATGAGCCCAGGATTTTCAGAATTTTTCTGAAGAAGAGTTTCAAGATTTTGCGATTTATCATCAATTTGCCGATATTTGGCGATTTTCAGAATCTCCCAGAAACTTTGATAGAAGAATGATTCATTGAGATATAGAGATTTCCAGAAGTTTCTATGGAGAGACTACAAAAGACTCATCCCTCTATTGGGAGTTAACGAATGGACGTGACACGTGCTACATTGAACTGTGATTTGGTCAATGTTTTGAGAATAGCAGCGGCTGTTTAATGAAATTACTTTCGTCAACATTTTGAGAATAATATCGCTTATTCTGAGAAATGAGTGGAGCATTTAAGTGCTGTTTGATTATATATTGTTCCCGTTCACTTTATGCTTGTGGATAAGCGTTAGTTATCCAGAAACTTGGACTCGTTCTTGTATTCTTTGTTTATAGCCACGATTCCAGGGGATGCGTTTCGAAGCAATACATTACCTTGCATTATAGGGAAAGTAAAAAAGGGTGTGCGATTGTTAGGAGTGACGTCAACAGTAATAGATTTGTCCGACGACAGGCGCACGCATATTGGCACGCGAATGCAAAGTACGTGACAAGAAAATTGAAACGAGCAACACAAAGAGCGGGTCGCACGACAGCTTTTGTGCCCCATTTGGAGAATGGCTTCACTTTCTATGACGTTTCCCAGCCTCTTTTTGTTCCCCGCTATTTCATCATCGCCGATTCGAGACGCTGTTAATTATTTATGTCACTCCGCTTAATGAACATGCGAATGTTGCTCCACAGTTCGCTCGATCGGCGGTTGGGTGACGCATATTGTTGAAACAAGTTATAATATTTTACTGGAACTGACATATACTGCAAAATTAAAGCAATCCGATGTGAGAAGCACATGACTTTCCCTGCAGACTCAAATTCATTTATCTTTCGATAAATGAAGTTCAATCCCACAAAATAACATGCATATTTATTTGAAATGGCACTGAATGAGCAGTTTTCCATTCAATCTTGATTTTCATTAGGGTAATTGGACTGTCGCCAACTTGACGCCTTTTTTAAACGTTTCCGAATTAACGGAAAAGGACGCAAAATCAATGAAAATGACGACTCATGAAAGTTCAATATCTTGGAAAGAACAAGAGTAGTAAACTATAAGCATTACCTATTTCTCCGTTCGTCCATCCGTAAAGCTTGGCGAGAGATTTAGCGGTACGTTGCCATCTTGGCAATTATTTTAAATGTTGATTAAGTGACAAAATGTCGCTAAATCGATAAAAATGACGCCAAATGGGAAGTCATGTTTCGCAAATTATGATTTTCGTGATATGACGAACATACCTTCTAGTATATAAGAAATGCTCTTCTCTCCTTTTGTTTGTAACACTTGGTGATGCATTCGGCGTACTTAGTAAATAATTTAGCAAAGTATCGCCAACTTGGTGATATTTCGCCCCAGATTGATAAAAGTATCGTCAAAATTGTAAAAAAGACGCTCAATTAATGAAAATGACTCCTAATTGACGAATTAATTATTAAAATGTTTTAATATATGAACTATATCGCTTATTGAGGATGCTATCAGTATTGATAATTGTTTATTTAGAGTTGCGCGAAACATAAGTTAATTGGATATTTTGAAATGGTTTTACAGGTTGTCATCCCAAAAATCGCAGAATGTATAATTCAACGACAAAAACACAGTACCGTGAATCTTATACATTATTTTTGAACTGTAGAAGTAGTCAATTCATTGCATTACATAGGGAAAGTCACGTGCTGCGTAGCAAGAATGCCAAAAAGTAAAATACATCTAGTCCTAAAGTAATAGGCTCTATCTTGTTCTTTGTCGTCAAAAATTACGTATAAAACACACATTTAATGGATACAGTTGAGCGCACATAATTTTTAATTTTAGATTTTAGATTAGATTTTTTGCTGGTCATTCTGCAAACTAAAAAAGACAGATTCATTTTTCCGAATTCGAAAATTCCGATACGATTCCAATATTTACCATGTACTGTAGGGAAAATAAACTGTTACTTTTAAATCCTTATCCGCAGGGCCTGACCAACGCAAGGGCATGCAAAACAATTACCCTCATTAGATGATAACCCCATTGAACAGCAATTGGATCATCAAACAGCTTAAAAGATGTTTGAAAAGTGAGGTCCCATAGGGTTCAATCTATTTCACTTTTTTCAACCCAGATTCAATCCAAAACTAATTGGGAGATATTATACATTTAACTTTCCATATGTTCCACAGACCGTCTCAACAGCATACTCAATTTTCATTTCGATAAAGTCATTTTTACGGCAGTGATCGTGCGAATGGACAGACAGAATAAACAAAGTCATAAACACTTTTCAACTATGTTGTAAAGTGTTAATAAAATATTTTTCATTTCTTTTAAAATGCAATACCATACAACGGTTTTGAACGGTCATTTCTCAAACACAGTTTGCAAAAGAACCCCCCCCCTCCAAACTTCCTGTAGTCTCAGACCCGACT
This sequence comes from Amaurobius ferox, assembly GCA_951213105.1. Lineage (NCBI taxonomy): Eukaryota > Metazoa > Arthropoda > Arachnida > Araneae > Amaurobiidae > Amaurobius > Amaurobius ferox. The sequence continues at coordinate 149,157,003 of OX578143.1, forward strand.
TCACATTTCCAAACCTCTGTCACAAACGAGCCCTCGAGAAGTCGAAATAAATTGTGTTCAGCTGACGACGAAAAGAGTTAAAATAAATATCCTACGGAAGTTTAAGATATTGAATAACGTTTAATGTCAGGAGTGTATTCAAATTCTTCTCCAGCTTGTCGGATTTTTATTTTATCACGTCACCTGTTCTGAAGGAGCAAATCGGAGTGCCGAGTGAATACTAAACGACCGATAGCAGAAAAAAGATTTTTCAATGATTCTTTAGAGGGGGCGTGTTTTCTTTCTTTACGTTTGTTTACATTTATTTTGACTTTATATACATGGTAAGATGCGTAAAAAAAGTATTGTGACAGATGTTGAAAATTCTGATTATAGTCTTTTATGGGTTTACTTGTTTTATGCACTTGTAAAGAGTCTTCCTGCCCAAACCGGGAATCGAACCCTGGATCTCCTAGCTGACCAGCAGATGCTCTACCTTTGAGCTATTGGGACGAAATTTTAAGCCCCTATCGTGGAAGTAGACTCTGCATTCTCCACCCTCTAATGTCAGCTTGTCAAACAACTGGCAATCTGACTGATCACTTCCTGCTATTTTTACCCAGGTTAGTACCGAGCGCAATTGTTATCCTCTCCATTTGAAATCGGCGCCGAATCTTCCAGAGTCCACTGAATCCGTACTAGGGTCACTTTCAGACCTCCGACATCTTTGCACTAACCTACAGGGTTGATGGGTTCGGGCGCCATTGTAAAAAGTCTTACTGTCCCAACCAGCAATCGAACCCTGGTTCTCCGAACGGGACAGCCGACCCTCTACCGTTGGGCTACTGAAACGAAATTGCAAGTTCTTATCGTCGAAATGGATACTGCACACTCTTGAGCTCGAATTGACGTTTTGGGGTGATATCTGCGTGCATCTAATCTTATACAAGGTTCTCGGGAGTCCTCATGCGTCCCGATAACTTTGCAAGGACAGGAACACGGTTGCCCCATCCACAGTCAAATGGACGTGCCCGGTCGAACTAAAGGGATAACCCCTGGTCGAGAATTTAAGAAGTTCAAAATCGAACCCGACAACAAAGCGAGACAGACAAATCAAACCTATTTAAATGTTATAGAGCATTATGTAATGGGTAGAAATGAGCAGCATAACTGTCAGAGAAAGTTTAAATAACTCTTCCATCTGATGTACTTCCTGTTCAAAATTGTCTCCGTCATCCACCGCGTACATTTGAATTCGATAAAGAATAAATAAGATTGCTGTACTTTGAGAAGTCACCGTGTGGCAAGTCCGAATGACACGTTTTTATTAACATTTTGACAGTTATTTATTGTCTCCTATATGCGAGCTTCGTTGGTTTGACGGTGTTCTACAACTTTGTAAATAGCATTTTTTTATTTTTCTTATATACATAATGTATAAGGAAAGTATTGTGACGGGGTCGAAAATTTGAATTCGAATTTTCGACGGCAGAGCACGTTTCAAGCATCCCTGATCACGAATCAAACATTGAGGTGATGTCTGTGTGTGTGTGTGTGAAAGTATGTGCGTGGGTGTGTGTGTCAGTGAGTCTCTGGAGACGATATCACACGAACGAATGGAGCGATTCGAATGAAATTTGGTACAAAAATTACAATCCGTGAATACTGGAAGCCTATTGTTTTTAAACGTAATCTGATGTTTAGAACCCCCCTAAATTTTCGATTGAAATTTTGAAAAAATCATCCAAAAATCAAAACTTTTTAATACAGTTGCGCAAATAGACATTTCCTATGTAATTTTTACTTAGAAAACGATTGATATAAACTTTAGAACGCTAGCATGAACCGTTCTTGAGATATGGCACATTTTTCATATAAATTTATCAAAAAATCCCATAAATTAAAAAGAAAATATTAAGTGTTGAGAAACATGTTCGCTTTTCATATGTAATATCATGCAATAAATTGGGTAACATCCTTCTCGTGGATCTAGCTCGTTTCATTCATGAAAAAATATATTTTAAGTAATAATTTTGTATTTGAACGCCAATAGTCATTCATCTGTTATAAAAATAACTTATTTTCTCGTCCATAACGCTTGGCGAGATTTTGGCGATGAATTTGGTGGAATGTCGCCAACTTAGCGATTTTTTAAATGTTGTCAAATTAACGGAAAACTCGCCAAATGGATAAAAATGACCACTCATTGACGAAAATTCAATATCTTGGAAAGAATATAAATATCTACTATAAAAATAATCTATTTTTTTCACTGTAAAAGTAGTAAATTCATTGCATTATATAAGAAAAGTCATGTGCTGCCCACATCTGATTTTTTTAAATGACACGGAATGGGTACTTTTAATTCAATTTTCGTTTTTATTGGGCAACTGGGCGAATTTTCAAAAGTATTTGTTGAATTTTCAATGAACAAAAATCGCAAAATATTTCTCAAGAATGCCTAGTCCCCTACAGTTATATGTTTGATTTTATCCTAGTACGATTTTGTAAAAAAAAACCAACCCTCCAAATCGTCCAAATCTAAAATAAAAGACTACCCATTAAATGCTTATTTCATTTTTGACGATAAAATAAACAAGACTAACAATAAACTATATAACACCCCTTTACTCTAAACTAAAAGTAGCCGATGCTTTAGTTTTTCTAATTTTGTTTACGCCACCTTTGAAAATACGTCCCAGTGAACACGAAGCTGGAATCAAAAGTGCCCATTCGGTGTCATTTCAGATAGTTAAGCGTGTCACTTTGTGCCATTCGACACAATTCAATGAATGATTAAAGAAACGAAGAGAAAATTAATTGGAATCTGTAGGGAAAGTCATATGCTGCCCACATTCATGTTTTTTCTTATGTCTTATTTCCTATTATCTTTCACGAATTGTAATTTTGTATGAAAACTTGTCTATTGTTGAATGGATAGTATTTAAGCAACAGCTTTACGCTAACACCTGAACCTGTTGTAATCAATGTGTCAAATAAAATTGTGTCGCTGTATCTTCTGATGCTCGTTTAATGTCTGGTGTCTCTGGGCGTGACGAGAAATACATACAAGGTAGGATCAAAAAGTTCGGAGACTGTGCTGATATCTCCAACCCTGATGGGAGGAGAGGGGAACTATTTTACCGTCGCGTAGAAGCACATGTGACGCGTGATGTGAAATAGAAGAAGCAGGTGTTTTTCCAGACAATGCCTGTCAGTGAACTGGAGTCGCTCGCGTTCATCGAAAATAGAAATGGCGTTTGAAGAACAACGTGGGAATATCAAATTCTGCCAGCGTTTGGGGAAATCGTCGACAGAAACATTGCACCTGCTACACGCATTATCTGGAAAAAACCTGATCTGCGGACCTGCTTCTTAATTTTCACTTCTCGCTACATATGTGCCTCTACGCCGCGGTAAAAAAGTTCCCCTCGCCTCCCATTAGGGTTGGAGATATCAACACAGTCTCCAAACCTTTGGATGCTACCTTGTATGTCATTAGTATGTTATTGTCACGTAACTATCAATCGCCACAAGAACACTGTTTTTAGACGCATTTAAAAGTCAACTTTGGTAAACAAAATAATTGTAAAAAATAAATGAATCAAAAACCATTTAAATCTAGAGTCGAAGTCATACTGTAATGTATTACTAGAAATCTGACCTCTTTTACTATACTTGGGTTCTTTCCCGGCCGTCCAAATGGTTGCTCAAGTCCTTGTTGACGAGCCGGACGGTCTGGGTCTTCAACTATACTTGGGTTCAAAGTTTCCCATTAAATGACGACAAAATTGTTTTTTACAAAACAAAATGTAGATACGGTTGTTTCAGAAACGCACGCGTAACTATTTAAAATGTAAATGTTATATTTCTATCCATTTATTAAAAATTAAATCCCACGCATTTTTACACTGTTTCATTTCAGTTGCTTTCTCTGTTTGTTTAGGTCCAATCTGGAAATCCATTTTTGATTCACTTCTACCGAGCTGATTTTCTAAAAAATTTACACACGCGCGTATTTACAATGACAATATTATTTCATCCAATTTGAGTGGATCCTGTACTCCAGATTTTGCCCCCTTCCCCCGAAAAAAATTATGTCCAGTATTGTAAGTTAGTTTAAAAATTTTTCCCATTTTGTAATTATTTTAAATGAGTTCCCATTGTTATAAGATCGAAATATCTTATGTATATATATATATATATATATATATATATATAATTGAATAATTTTAATTTACTTGTATTATATATACCAGAGATTAATCATTTATTGAAATTGTTCTGTATAGCAATATATATATATATATATATATATATACTTTTATATAAAATATATAACTTTATATATATAATATTGCCTGGCCAATCTCAACTATCTTTCAATAAAGAATTTTAAACTTATTATCATCTCCATGTTTCACTTCCAACAGTTGCAGTCTTAGTCTATCAACGTAACTGTAACCTGTTTTGAGTTGGAAAAAACTTAGTCAGCATCGATTAATCGACAATGTTAGCAGCACAAGCGGTAACTCAATTTATGTTATTTTATTATTTTTCTTATTCTTATCTTTTCTCATTCTTATTAATTTATTACTTTTCTTATTCTTATTTTATTATTTTTCTTATTCTTATACTTAGTAACATTGAATTCTCACACATACACAGCCATGTGCTGATATATTTGATTATTTTATTTGATTATATTTATATCTGACCCATTTCCTACTTTCTTCTACGTCGGGCCATGTGCATTATTTCTGTAATGCAATTTACAGTAATGCACACAGAAACGTAAAATCAACATTAATGAACCAGGTATAACTTGATAATGTACATGGTTCCGGAAATGATTTCATTTTTTCCAATTTATTAATTTAAAAAAAAAAAATGTGAGCCAGAAAGACCTAGTTCTATATGCAAAATTTTTTTCTGTTTTGCAACTTTTCATCTTTACACTCTTCATGCTTTTATACTATGTATGTTTATGCAGGGAACAAGGGGATTAGTACCTTAAATACCTATATTACATATATATGTTTTATAACAAAAAGTTTAATCTAAGGGTGTAGTTAAGGGATTATATTTACCTATCTTTACCACAAGTAATTCTTTTTCAATTCCATAACTTATATATAGAACAGAGAAAAAGGGTATTTTGTACTAATTTAATACCTATTTTATTTATAATATTTTATTTATAATGCTCTCTTTATCACCTTCACAAGCTAGTCGTATAGTCATTATTAATATCAAATAATCACTTCAGACCCTATTTTCTTCATTTTTTGCTATACAGACCAATTTCAATAAATGATCAATCTCTGGTATATATAATACAAGTAAATTAAAATTATTCAATTACATATATATATATTTATATATATATATATATATATATTTATTTATATATATATTTATTTATATATATATTTATTTATATATATATATATATATATATATATATATTTATATATATATTTATATATATATATATTTATATATATATATATTTATATATATATATATATATATATATATATATATATATATATATATATACAGGGTGATTAAAAAAAGATGAGCCAAACTTTACGAGGTGGTAGTACACACCAAACCAAGCATTTTTCATTATCGTTTACCAGGCCGGAAATGAAACGTAAAGGCGCCAGCAGGCGCTTAAGGATGAAATCGATGAGGTGAGGCGATAACACAAAGATGACTTAAAAAGCTATAAAATGACATCTAAAAAACAAAAATTACGGTAATGACTCAAAAAAGCCAGCGCAACTTCAATACACGTCTTCACAGGAGCGAGGGAGAGATTGGCGAACTCTCTCGAACAGACCAGACATATCGCGCACTTTGACAGCAGCGGTCAAAATTCTGGCGACCAATTCCTCTTCAGATTCAAGGGGAGTGTCAGGGACGAGACTCTTGAGATATCCCCATAAAAAGAAGCCGAGACAAGAACAGATCGAGCGATCGTGGAGCCAAACTATGGGACCACTTCGCCCTGTAACGCCTGTACCTTTCATTTCCGACCTAGTAAACTATGACGAAAAAATGCTTGGTTTGGTGTATGCTACCACCTCGTAAAGTTAGCCCAATTGCATATATATATATATATATATATATATATATATATATATATACAATTACCTTACAACAAGATTTACAACGCCATTTTGTTTGCAGAAAAAAAAATTGCCGGTTTCATTTTTCGTGGATACGCTCAATTTTAATTAATTAAAATGTTCTATTGAACTCAGCTGTTAACCCCATTTTAGATCTTTAAGTCTTAGGGAATTATGTTAAAAATGTCATCCAAGATGTCGAACCAAGCAATCCGACAGACAACTATGGGTCATAAAGGATTCAATAAAAGATTCAAAAGATGTTTGATTGGATATCGGAGAAAAAATGGATTACAAAATCGCAAACGACTAAACAGTATAAAATGAAATATCATGGAATGCGTCTTAAGTGACAGTTTGAATGAAATGCATTGTAAGTTAAACCATGAATTTTAACTATTACACTCTTCTAGGTCCCACCGGCCATCCAATTTGCTGCTCTAAGTCCTCGGACGAGTCGGGTGGTCTGGGCTTTCGACTCTTCTAGGTCCCCGGCCACTTAACTAGCTGCCCATACCCTAAGGTGAGTAGGGTGGCGTGGGTCTTTCACTATTTTATGTCCTATGCGACTTGAAATAAAGCCAGAAAGGCGTCTTTAAAGGATTTGCATTTGGACATGAACATAATTTTTAGGGACAGTAGAAGTGATAATGTACACATGACATATATGAGAAAGACGAACTGTTCAATTAATATTGTCAAAGAAATTTGTCAAGATGTAATAATTCAAGAAAGAATTGTCAAAATGTAATAATTCTTATATATATATATATATATATATATATATCATTATCATGATTTAACATTTCTATTGATCCTTAACATTCTATTAATGTCCAAATACAATTGTTTTATGGAGGTGTCCCATGATTTTAATTTCAGCCACATATGGCCCAGTATATTGTGATAGCAAAACATTGTTGTTTTTATTTTCAGTGCGTTTTACTAAAACTGTGTAATTTAAAAAAAGTATTTTTATAATACTTTATTCATTCATACAATTCTTTATTGCACGGAACAATCACAAAAGCCTCTTTAAAAAAAAAACACATTCAACAAACTCAGACGTTCTTCACCGCTTCTTTGAATTTTAATCCGCGGCCAGCTTTCAGAGCCTGTCACAAACCGCGTGCTTTCCGGAATCGAGTTTGGCCGCCGACGGAAAGAGTTAGAGAGAGAAGTTAAAATAAATATCCTCCGGGGGTTTAAAATATTGAATAACGTTTAACGTCGGGAGTGCGCATTCAAATTCTTTTCCAACTTGTCGGTTTATCTTATATAATGTATCTTTTTCTGAACAGCTCTCTTCTGGTGTCGTGTGAATGCTAAACGAGGGAGAATAAAAAGTGGCATTTTTGCGGCTTAAATAAGGAAGTTCGTACCTTTCTTTTTTTTTACCTGGTTAAAACACTTTCGTTATGTATAAATTGCAATAAAATGGGAGTCACAGTGTTCTTCGTTTGGTATTTAATATGTACGCGGAGGATCGGATAATGCTCTGCAGCAAAAGATGGAACAAAAATCTCTGATTCGTAAATAGCTTGTAATCATATAAATGTAAATTAAGGGAGATTTTCAGGGTTTGTTTTAATCAAGTTTTTTTGGCATAGGATCGATAACCAAGACCTTTTAATATTTTGTTGCTGACTGTTGTTATTGTTGTAACAGTTGCCAACCCAATGTCAACGAGCATAGCATTTCGGCATTCGTGACATCATAAACCAGATCGCGCTTTGAGAATCGTTTTCAAAACGCAGCAAGTATTTTTACAATTAAAAATTGTTTAATTTTGAAGTGGCAATATAAACAACTTACGCAGGTATTTTAAATGGTGCTGTGCGTACCTTTCTCAGTAACGTCCAGAAAGATTTAATGACGTCGGTGAGGCAGAATGGCAGTTGCAATTCTCTCCTGTGAACGTAAGAACAAAATGCTCGTGTTTTTTATCTCCATGACATCATATGCGAAGATTCAGATTAAAAAACTGTCATGGCTAACACGAGCACCCCCTAGGTTTAATTGTCTCATCAGGGGAAAATGACCATCAGCCCCAAGCCTATTAAACGAATGTGTCTCTTCAGCGACTGAGTTCACTATCACGTTCGTACCGCTGTGAAAACACTCCAATGGCACCGTTAAATCTGCGATAGAGACGAAAAACAAGACGGGAGACGCCAGTGAGAGAATATTACACGTTCCTAACGCTATGAACTTCCAAAGTATGGTGATTTCCAAGAATTCGGAAGGTTACCCTATTCCAGTAAGTCAAGACCCAATCGGCATGAGTCCTTTTGAAATTCTATTCGGACACTTAACAAACAATCCTTTCAAAACATTTTCGTAATCCACAAGTAATCCACGGAAAAGTTTTAACCGTAACGCTGTCCGATACGTACATTTCACGTGTTCTACAGAAGGATGTGTCCGTTGAGTGAATCGTACAGGCATCTTATTCCCTATGACGAAAGACGCACACTCACAAACATTTTGCGAAACTAAAATAATTTTAGAAATGTCTGTTGTAGTAGAGTGGAATCACTTTCATTTTTTAACACTTTACAACATAGTTGAAATGTGTTTACGACTTCGTTCATCCTGTCTGTCTGTCCGTTCGCACGATCACTGCCGTAAAAATGGCTTTATCAAAATGAAATTTTAGTATGTTGTTGAGGCGGTCTATAGAACATATTTGAATGAAAATGAATAATATTACCCAATTAGTTTTGGATTGAACACGTATTGAAAAAGTGAAATGCATTGAACCTTATGGGGCCTAATTCCTCAAACATTTTTTAAGCAAAGCTAAAATTTACATATTGCTTCGAAAATTTTAGGAAATATTCAAATTATACTATAAAATATATAAAACAAATTTCAGCAAAATAGGTACGGTAGTTTTTTAAATAAAAATAAAAATATTAATGTCCCCCATATAATAGGAAAAAATCACGTGACCCACTTCAAAGTAAAATAGAGTATCCATCTTTTTTCCCAGTGTTAAAATCGGGATTTCTTAAATTTATATTGAGTGTTGAATCAGTCGCAAGATCCTCCTATTTTTGCGTATTTTCTGTGCATCTATATTCTGCGTCCAATCAATGACACTGTAGTTAAGTTTTAGTGATCATTAAATTTTTATTGTTTTACAACAAAGCTCCATTTTAATGGATGTAGAATGTAAACAATTCATTATAAGTTGTATAAGAATGGCTGAATTTATTTTTCACACAAAATTATTTAGCTGTGGAGTCTGGAATAAAAGTGTATGAATGAAATATTCACTGCTTTTTCATAGAGAGCCAGCCGATTTATATTTGAATGACGTTATTTGAATGAAGTTCATTTTTTGTGAAGTTTCCAAGTCAAATATATGATAGTAGCAATGTGATCATTTTTAAAATATCGTATTTTAGAAATGTTTATATAAAATCGCTTCAGTTAAAAGTGTTTCGTAATGGATACCATATGCATGATTGATGTGTCTTGTTGTGTCATAAAGTGTTTCATGAAAATATGATTTGTGACGCAACACTTAAGATTTGAAGCCACAGTCTTCATAAGTGAATCTGTATCACACAGTGAGATTGGCAGGCGCACACAGTCCTGACGCTCAAACAGTTTAATGGTGCCATAGGGTACAACGATTCAATGCATGAGATACTTGAATTCAATTTTGAACCGAATTTCAAGTCTTTCACTGTATATTTTAAGTACTCAGCTACTCCCACCCCCCAAGCTCTCAGGTCCGAATCCCTAGCGATACTCCTAGTGGCTGTGAGGCTTTGGCAAGTGGTCATTAAACCTATTTGGGGGTCTATAGCTCAGACGCCTAACGACTTATTCTTTTCTTTATAATGCGCTCACAAACATGGCATGTTTAACGCGTGGGTCTGTGTCCCCACATTTTAAGGGGCCCCTTAAATTTCGTATGTGATAAAAAATGTAAGCAGAAATAATTTTTAATTAATTTACATCAGGTAATATTAGTTTTTATTTTAAATTATGAAATAAGTTGTCCTTTAAATAGTACGCATCCTTTAATGTCATATATTACTTTGAAATAAAATGTTTGTTATGGGTCGATGTTTTGCGAGTGTTTGGTATGCGTACGAGGGACCCGGAATGAACAGCAGGCCCTGCTCACAAAGCTAAGAAAAGCTAAACAAAATGACGCTGAGTGCGGTCGGACCTGTGAAAAAAACAACTTTAAAATACTCTTTATTACGATTACCTTTTTCAGCAATGTAAATGGACCTACTGAACCGATTCTAAAGAATGGGGGCTCATTTGGTGTGTTCGGTGCATGCATTTCTTTGAATTTGAAAAAAGATGAATTGGCACTTTTAGTTTTCAATGTCATTGGATAACGAGACGTATTTCAGAAGCGTCTTAGCAAAAGAGTGAAAACACTAAAATATCTCGAAAACGGCGGTCCTATTGCAATGAAGTGGGTCTCATTCTTTTAATTGTGAAAAAATACGAGCAAAGAAAGCGTTTAATGGATCCATTTGAACATACGAATTCCTTTATTTTAGATTCTGTCGATTGCTTCAGGCCACTTCGCAGAAAAAGCAAATTTTTTATCACCCAATAATACCAAAATCTAATCCGAAATCTAATCAGCGCCGGAATAATCCAGAAGGGACTTGACTTGCCTACAAGATTTTATGACATTCAGTCCAGTAGTTTTTGAGTTACAGTGTGGATACATACATTGCACACACAGCCACAAACACGCACACACAGATATACATACGTCAAGCTAAAAATAGCTTTTTCATGTTTTAGAAGTCCCAAAACGTGAAGATCCGTCATAAACTTGAGTTACGATTGACGACACGATTTTAATACTTTCCTATACATTAGATTATAGGGAGAGTAAAAATCTTATGGGAGCAAGCAGCACATGACTTTCGCTGTTGACTCATATTCATGTTCTCTCTATTTCTTCAATAATTCATTATATTGAGTTCAATGGCACAAAACGACATTCATAATTATTTAAAATAACACTGAATTGACACTTTTAATTCAATTTTCGTTATCATTTGGTAACTGCACTTATTTTCAAAGATGGAGTAGCGAAAATCCGAAAAAATTAAAATATCTCGAGAACGCCAATCCTAGTGTAATGGGGTTGGTCTTATTCTTTTCAACCTTAAAAATTGCATATAAATCAAGCATTTAATTAATGTATTTGAGCATATATTGTTATTTATCTATTTAGACATATATAGTTCCGTATTTTGATGATTTTTGTGGGCCATTTCGCAAAAAAAAGACAGATTATTTTTTCCGAATCGTACCAAGATCTAACCAACACCAGGGTCACCCACAAGATGTATCTACCAAATTTTGTGAAATTTGATCTATGAGTTTTTCAGCTAAAAGGGAAACAGGCAATTTCGCAAATAGGTGGGTTCTTTTATCCCGAATAGTACTAAAAACTAATCTCCACCAGGGTCACACACACGTGACTTACATACCAAATTTTAAGAAATTGGGTCCATTACATTTTGAGTTCGAGTGGATACATACATGGCACTCACAGACAGACACACAGACAGACTGTCAGACAGGCACACACACAGTCGTCACGCTGAAAATAGTTTTTTCACATTCTAGAGGTTTCAAAACGTGTCGATCCGTCGAAAACTCGAGTTGCGATTTTCGGCATGATTCCAAAACTTTCCCTATGCATTATAATGCATTGCAGGGGAAATAAAAATTTAAACATTTGAAAAACATAAATAAAGTGGGTTCAGCGGTCAAAAATTGCAATACCTGTTATATTATTATTGAGTAATTATAACGATAAATATTTTTGCAGAAAGTGTTGAAGTCTCAGATGAAACACAACTCCTTGGTGAAAACCCCCAAAAAGTTATGATATCTAAAAATGGTTTTCGCCAAGTTCCTTTGGACCCGGAGCCATACATTCAGGCCTATACTATTCTATCCTCCCCTTTAAGTTACACGTACCCTTTTCTGTCTTGGTTATTATTTTATTTTGACTATGACTAAAAAATGTCTACGTGTACTTTGAAGGTTGGATAGAGTCGTTAAGCGGGGTAACACTAGACCTGAAAGTATAGCTTCAGTCCCGGGAAGACGTGACGCAAATCATCTTGAGATTTCGTAACTTTTTCAGAAGTGGGGAGCTTGCTTTTTTGCCTTGACAAGGATTTTTTATCATTCAGTGATGATTTGGCGAGATCTCAGACGAAGTAAAAATCTGATCTGTGCAGCACATGGCTTTTCCTGCAGACTCATATTCAAATTCTCTGTATTTCTTCAATAATTTATTGAGTTTAATGGCACAAAATAACACCCATAATTATTTAAAAAGACACTGAATTTGTACTTTTAATTCAATTTTCGTTCTCATTTGGTAACTAGAATTATTTTCGAAGGGGGAGTAGAGAAAATGCGAAAAAACTGAAATATCTCGAGAACGGCTAATTTTAGCGTAATCAGGTTGGTCTTATTCTAAAAATTACGTATAAAACACCCATTTAATGGATATATTTATGTATACGTAGTTTTTTATTTTAGATTTTGACGAATTTTACTAATCGTTTTGCAAAAAAAGACAGGTTATTTTTTTCCGAATCGTACCAAAATCTACTTAGCACTAGAGTAATCCACAAGTGACTTATTTACCAAATTTTATAAAATTTAATAAATTAATTTTTTAGCTAGAGTGGATACAAGCAATTTTTGCCGGAAATTTCTCAAAAAAGGTGGGTTCTTTTATCCCGAATCGTACCTAAGACGAATCAGCTCCAGGATCACCTACAAGTGACTTACCTACCAAATTTCATGAAATTGGTTCTATTAATTTTTGAGTTAGAGTGGATACATACACACACACACACGCAGACGTCACGTTAAAAATTTTTTTTTTTTTGTATTCTAGAGATCCCGAAACGTATAGATCCATCGAAAATTCGAGTTGCGATTTTCGGAATGATTTCGGAATACTTTCTTTATACATTACCATGCATTGTAAGGAAAGTAAGATTATGGATATATTTCTCCAGGAATTTACTTTTTACAATAAGTGGATGAAACTTATTATTTTGTCTTTGCAACTTCATTTATATAAATTTATTTCTCTCTCTGAAATAAGAAACTTTAACTGCACAGAAAAATCAGAACCTTATAAGAATTCACGATGAAAATCTCCATGGAAAGGCTATTCTCTCGCCACGTCCACGAGAGAGGCCGCAGTTTCGTATTAACCCTCTTGTATTTAAATCCGCGACAAGCATTTGAAAATCTTTACTTGTCACACGCCGCGGTCGTCCCCAGCTTCCCAGACGACCCAATTGAGTTTGACCGAAAGCAGAGTTTATAGACGGCAGAATAAAAATTCTCAACAGCTTTAAAATATTAAATAGCATTTTATGTCCGGTGTGTATTCAAGTTCTGTCGGATTTCCTCTTATGACGTCACTCATTTCGAACAGGACGTTTGGGGTGCTGAGCGAATGTTTAACGAAGAAGTGCGAAAATGTAGTTTTTGTTTTCAAATCCTTGATGACGCTCGTCCCAGAGAGGTTAGTAAAATGTCCGTCAGATCGGAAAAAGTTTTAGATGAAAGCATTTTTATTGCTGGAAAGGGGAGATTTGGTGAATTTTCAATTATTTTGATATATGGAACATGCGCTTATTACTTTCCTTATATACATAGTGTAATGTATAAGAAAAGTATTGTGAGGGTCGAAAATTCTAATTCGAGTTTTCGACGGGAGAGTACGTTTCAAGCGTCCTTAAACACGAATCAACGTTTTTGAAATAATGGCTGTGTGTGTGTGTGTCAGTGAGTCTGTGGAGACGATATTTCATGAAAGAATGGATCGATTTCGAATGAAATTGGGTAAAAAATTACAATTCGTAAATACTGAAAGCCTATTGCTTTTAAACGCAATCGAATGTCCGGAACCTCCTAAATTTTAGAGTAAAATTTTGAAAAATCATCAAAAAATCAAAATCTTTAATACAGTTACGTAAATAGCCATTTCTTGTGTTATTTTGATATATGTCGGAAAATGAACAAACACAGTGTTTAATGTTAGAAAATATTTAAAAACAAACTTATGTTCATAAATGTTTTTTCATGTATAATATCAAAAGTATAAACGAAAAGACATCAATAAACGTCTCATTTAAGTTTTAGTAAAGGAATGAACGTTTTTAGACAACTTTTCAATTATATAATTTATACACAGCTGAAAGAGCTATCCAATTCTTGATTTCTGATAAAGAATTATTTTAGTTATGCAAGTTTTAAATAAATCATTTTTCCTGCATCTTTATCGATCTATAATTGAACAACAAAGTTTAATCATGCATAAAGCATTGATTATGAAACAGTTTCCAGTTGCACTGCCATTTTATTTAAACATTTCTAAAATGCTATACATTAAGCTGTGATATTGTTTAAATTATCACTGTACTACAATAATTTATTTCTCTTAAAAACTTAAAACCATGAAGGTAATAGTTCTTTCTAACTCCATACTTAAAACTTCATGAAAAAAGGTGATGCTATAAAATCGCTTGCTTCTCTAAGTAAAATCGATTAATATTTCATTCATATCACCTATATTCGAAACTCCGAAGCTAAATAATTTTGCATTAAAAAAATTAAGCAATTCTTATACAACTCATCTCACAGCTTGATGCGAATATTCGCCATAAGTGAAAGTTAGGCTTCGTCGCAGAAATGATAAAAGAAATGATGATCAATTAAGCTAAAACATAGTGTCATTGCGCTGGCGCAGAATAAATATGCACAGAAAATACGCAAAAAAAAAGCGGTTTCAGGACGGATGAGACACTCAATATAAATATAAAATAATTTTTAAAATTACGATTTTGACACTGGGAAAATGATAGATGCCCTATTTTATTTTGAAGTGGGTCACGTGACCTCTTCCTATGATATGGGTGTCTTTATTATTTTAATTTTCATTTAAAAACTACCGAACCGATTTTTACTCAAATTCTTTTACATATTTTATGGGATAATTTGAATATTTCCTACAATTTTAAAAGCAATTTGCGAATTTTAACTTCACTTAAAAATTGTTTGAAAAATGAGGTTGCATAGGGTTCAATGTATTTCATTCTTATAACCAACTAGCAGCATACCCGTTCTTCGTACGGAGTATATAATATAAATAAACTTAAAATTCACAATCATGTGCAAATTCCTATAGTATACTTAATGGCATTTTTAATCAAAATATTCTGTTAAAATATTTAACATAATGCTCCTAAAAAGAAGTTAAGGAATGGCTGTTCTCGTTATTCAAAATTATCTTCACGGGTAGATCTGAAGAATAAAATATCCTCGCCTTTTTTGTAAGCAAATTCATAAAACGTATGGAATTGAATCAATATATGCAAAATAATAGCGTATTGTATGGGACCCGTACCATTTATATACGCAAATATTAGAAGATATAACCTGTATTAGTAGATTACATATATAAATTGAAAATATCAATAAATCCGTAATCTTTAAACCAGTAGGCAGTAATTAATTCCAATATGTGCCCAAATGAAAGTGCTAAAATTATATGGGAAGATAAACCCGTGCTACTTATAATATCATAGATTAGAAGATATGTCCTAGTGTTAGTAAAAGATTACCCGTATTATATTTAGTTTGAAAATTTTTTGCCAATATATAACAGATTACTTAATAAATTAAAAATATCAATAATCCCCATGATCTTCATACCGGAAGGCTTGATTCCAATATATGGCAATATACATGTACTACTTATATTCTCTTACATTAAAAGATATACCCGTGCATTTGTAGAAGATAACTCGTACAACGTACAATATATGACTTTCAACAATTTTTGCCGCAATAAAACAATGCCATAAGAAATTGAAAATATCAATAATCTCTGAATCAATAATCCCCGAAAACATCAATAATAATAATGTTTAAACATGAAGATCGTAATTGATATTATCCAGTCAAAAATACGATGGCAATGAAATTTATTTTATATACATATTTTCATCATTAAAATCGGAAAAGATTTAATAAAAATCTTCTTCCTCATAAACACATTAAATTTAAATCCGTTGTTAAGTGACATGTTATGATTTGCTTCAAATAAATTGGTAGTCAAAATATCGTCTGAATATCTCTAATGAAGGTTTGGAGACATTTTAAAAAATCGCCAAATTTATCGCCAAGTGGGACTGTAGAACTGACAGTCCCACTTGGCGATAAATTGACGAACCATCATCAAAATATTATCCCCTAAAAAAACACAATTTCGTTTATTTAGGGCAATTTATCAATTTCAAAATATTTTTATGGATTTATAAATATTTTTATCAATTTGGTGACATTTTGAAAATTCGCTAAATGGGTTACTAAGTAGGGCGGTTGGACAGACAGACAAATGCTAACGAAACACCATTTCAGTACTTTCTTTTAACAAAACAAAATAAAATTCATTGATTTACGTCATTTTTATCAATTTGGGGACATTTCAATCAATTTTGCAACTTTTAAGAAATTTGCCAAGTTAGCGACATTCAGCCAAATTCGTAGCTCTAAATTCGCAGATCTGAATAAAATATCGCGATCCAGTTTGTATATACTAAATGAAAACACTAAAATATTATTAGAAGATATACCCATTCTACTATTTTTCTGTTTAAACAATTGGATAAATGAATTTATTGGGTAAACAGAATATGAGTTTATTAGCTAAACACAATATATAAGCTTAAAACGTATTTGCTAAAATACATGAAAGTGATGTATGCAGTTCACAATTAATATAATTTAAAAAAATCAAACCGTTTATTTATAAGATATATTTTAATATCCATTTATTTATTATTAAAATCGAAAAAATGATAATAATCATTAACAAACACATTTAATTCCATTCCTTTGCCGAGCAACATGATATAAGATAGAATCTTCCTCATAGAATACGAAATTAAATAACCATTTTAATTTCTTTATACTTCTATAATCGTTGAGTAAAAGCTTGTGAGAGATGAACCATGGAGGTAGATTTTTCCATTTAAATTCATGTTTCAAACAATTTATGTTTTCATATAGTGACTAATTAATGCAAAAATCCAGCACCAAACTCGGAAATAAAGTTTTATTTCATTTTGGCGTTTAAAATAAACGATTTTCATCCTTTCCGTTTGGATAAATCACGGAGTTGGAGAGTAGATCTCCTAATAAAAAGTTCCGTTTTTCATTAATATCTCGACAACCCTTGGTCTTAGAAATTCGAAACTTGGACAAAATTTATGGGGGGCTATTTTAAGGCTAACCACAAAATTTCATTAAATTCGGTTCAGTCGTTTTCCCGTGAGGATGAGACAAACGAAAATTTCGTTTTTTACTAATATCTCGAGAACCACTGGTTATAGAAACTCAAAACATGGACTAAATTTTAAGTGGGGCTATTTCTAGGCTACCCACAAAATTTCATCAAATTCGGTTCAGTCGTTCTCCCGTGATGATGGGACAAACAGACAGACAGACAGACAGACAGACAGACAGACAGATTTTCAATTTTATTTATATAGACTAGCAGCATACCCGTTCTTCGTACGGAGTATATAATATAAAGAAACTTGAAATTCATAATCATGTCCAAATTCTTATAGTATACTAAATGACATGTTTAATCAAAATATTCTGTTAAAATATTTAATATAATGCTCCTAAAAAGAAGTTTAAGAATCTCTGTTCTCGCTATATAAAATTATCTTCATGGACATATCTGAAGAATAAAACATCTTGGACCCCTTATGTAAGCAAATATAAAAAAAAAAATATGGAATTGAATCAATATATGCAAAATAAAAGCGTTAAAATTGTATGGGACCCGTACTAATTATATACGCGAATATTAGAAAATATAACCTGTATTAGTAGATTACATGTATAAATTGAAAATACCAATAAACCCGTAATCTTTAAATCTGAAGACGGTCATTTATTCCAATATATGTCAAAATTAAAGTGCTAAAATTATATGGGAAGATATACACGTACTACTTATAATGTCCGATTATTAGTAGAAGATTACCCGTATTGCAATATGAGTCTCAAATGTTTTTTGGTAAAATACAACAGACGACGTAATAAATTGAATATATAATTAATCCCCTTAATCTTCATACCAGAAGACTGTACTTGATTCCAATATATATGCCAATATATGTCAAAATATATGCCAATATACCTGTACTACTTATATTCTCGTAGGTTAGAAGATATACCCGTGCATTCCTAGAAGATTACTCGTACAACGTACAATATGCGTGTGTCAGCAATTTTTGCCGCAATAAAACAATGGCGTAATAACTTAAAAATATCAATAATCCCTGAATCAATAATTCCGGAAAATATCAATAATAATAATGTTTAAACCTGAAGAGTATAATTGATATTATCCTGTCCAAAATGAAATGGCAATGAAATTTATTTTATATACATATCTTCATTATTCAAATCAGAAAGGATTTAATAAAAATCGTCTGCCGCATAAACACATTGGATTTAAATCCGTTGCTAAGCGACATGATATCATTTGCTTCAAATAAATTGGTAGAAAAAATATCGTCTAAATAGTTATATTTCTATGGAACATTTGGCGACAGTTTCGTCAAATTAGCGACATTTTAAAAAATCGCCAAATTTATCGCCAAGTGGGACTGTAGAACTGACAGTTCCACTTTGCGACAAATTGACGAAATATCATCACAATACTATCCCCTAACAAAAAACAATTAATATCATTTATGTAGCGCAATTTTATCAATTTCAAGATATTTTTATAGATTTGAAAACATTTTTATCAATTTGGTGACATTTTAAAAATTCGCTAAATGTATTACTAAGTAGGATGGTTGGTCTGACAGATAAATGCTAACCAAACATCATTTCAGTACTCTCTTCTAACAAAACAAAAAAAAAATTCATTGATATGTAGAAGACCCAAGCCACACGACCAACCCGAAGGTTTATGGCAGCTGTTTGTGTGTCGTTTATATCAATTTGGCGACATTTCCGTCAATTTGGCAAAGTTTAAGGAAAGTTGTCAAATTAGCGATATCCCTCCAAATTCGTAGCTTTGAATTTGCAGATCTGAATGAAACATTCTTATCCCGTTTCAATATACTAAATGAAAACACTACAATTGTATTAGAAGATATACCCGCTCTACTCTTTTTCTGTTTCAACAATCGGCTATATGAATTTATTGGCTAAACACAATATATGAGTTTAGTAGCTAAATACGATATAAGCTTGAAAATTCTTTGAATTCAAGAAAATTCTTGCAATTAATATAATTAAAAAAAAAATCAAACCGTCCATTCATAAGATATACTTTTATATCCATTTATTTATTATTTAAATCGAAAAAAAAAAAATAAAAACATTAACAAACACATTTAATTTAATTGCGATGCCGAGCAACATGATATATCCTCCTAAAATGTTAAAATTTATTAACCACTAACAGCACACCCGTTATTCGTACGGAGTGTATAATTTAAAGAAACTTATAGTTCGCAATCATGTGCAAATTCTGTTAAAATATTAAATTTATTGCTCCTAAAGAGAAGTTTAAGAATATATGTTCTCACTATGCAAAATTATCTTCACGATCAGATCTGAAGAATAAAACATACTGCCCCCTTTTGTAAGCAAATTTACAGAAGAAAAAATAGGAATTGAATGAATATATGCAACCCCGTACTAATTATATTGTCGCAGATCAGAAAATATGCCAATGTGTTAGTAGAAGATTACCCGTATTACAATATGCGTCTCAAAAATATTTGCCAAAATAAAAGAGATGACGTAATAAATTGAAAACATCAATAATATCCGTACTCTTTATACCAGAAGGTCGTAATTGATTCCAATATATGCCAATATATATCAAAACATATGTCAATATACCTGTACTACTTATATTCTCGTAGATTAAAAGATATACACGTGTATTTGTAGAAGATTCGTACAACATACAATATATGAGTTTAAACAATTTTTGTCATAATAAAATAATTGCATAATAACTTGAAAATATCAATAATCCTTGAATCAATAATCCCCGAAAATATAAATAATAATAATTTTTAAACCTGAAGACCGTAATTGATATTATCCAGTCAAAAATGCTATAAGAAAAATCAAATCGTTCTTTTCTAAAATATATTTTTATATCCATTTATTTATTATTCAAATCGAAAAAATAATTATTAAAATTAACAGACAGACTTAATTTAATTGCGTTTCTGAGTAACATGATATAAGATAGAATCTTATAACATGTTAAATATGTCATGTCTTATAACATAAACTGCGAAATTAAATAACGATTTTTATTTCTCTATACTTCTCATTGTTCCGTAAAAGCTTGTTTTAAATAAACCATGAACCATGGAGATAGATTTCCCCTTTAAATCATGTTTCAAACAATTCATGTTTTCAGAAAGTGACTAATTAACGCAAAAAATCTCCCATCAAACTCAGAGATTAAATTTTAATTCACTTTCAAACGATTTTCAAGCTTTTCGTTTGGATAAACCACGGAGTTAGGGAGTAGAACTCCTAGGAAAAAGTTCCGTTTTTCATTAATATCTCGACAACCCCAGGTCTTAGAAACTCGAAACTTGGACAAAATTTATGGGGGGCTATTTCAAGGCTATTCACCAAATTTCATTAAATTCGGTTCCGCCGTTTTTCCGTGATGATGAGACAAACTAAAATTTCGTTTTTTACTAATATCTCGAGAACCACTGGTCGTAGAAACTCAAAACACGGATATAATTTTAAGTGGGGCTATTTCTGGGCTACCCACAAAATTTCATCAAATTCGGTTCAGCCGTTCTCTCGTGATGGTGTGACAAACAGACAGACAGACAGACAGATTTTCATTTTTGTTTATATAGACTAGCAGCATACCCGTTCTTCGTACGGAGTATATAATATAAAGAAACTTGAAATTCATAATCATGCCCAAATTCTTATAGTATACTAAATGACATGTTTAATCAAAATATTCTGTTAAAATATTTAATATAATGCTCCTAAAAAGAAGTTTAAGAATCTCTGTTCTCGCTATATAAAATTATCTTCATGGACATATCTGAAGAATAAAACATCTTGGACCCCTTATGTAAGCAAATATAAAAAAAAAATGGAATTGAATCAATATATGCAAAATAAAAGCGTTAAAATTGTATGGGACCCGTACTAATTATATACGCGAATATTAGAAAATATAACCTGTATTAGTAGATTACATGTATAAATTGAAAATACCAATAAACCCGTAATCTTTAAATCTGAAGACAGTCATTTATTCCAATATATGTCAAAATTAAAGTGCTAAAATTATATGGGAAGATATACACGTACTACTTATAATGTCCGATTATTAGTAGAAGATTACCCGTTTTGCAATATGAGTCTCAAATGTTTTTTGGTAAAATACAACAGACGACGTAATAAATTGAATATATAATTAATCCACTTAATCTTCATACCAGAAGACTGTACTTGATTCCAATATATATGCCAATATATGTCAAAATATATGCCAATATACCTGTACTACTTATATTCTCGTAGGTTAGAAGATATACCCGTGCATTCCTAGAAGATTACTCGTACAACGTACAATATGCGTGTGTCAGCAATTTTTGCCGCAATAAAACAATGGCGTAATAACTTAAAAATATCAATAATCCCTGAATCAATAATTCCGGAAAATATCAATAATAATAATGTTTAAACCTGAAGAGTATAATTGATATTATCCAGTCCAAAATGAAATGGCAATGAAATTTATTTTATATACATATCTTCATTATTCAAATCGGAAAGGATTTAATAAAAATCGTCTGCCGCATAAACACATTGGATTTAAATCCGTTGCTAAGCGACATGATATCATTTGCTTCAAATAAATTGGTAGAAAAAATATCGTCTAAATAGTTATATTTCTATGGAACATTTGGCGACAGTTTCGTCAAATTAGCGACATTATAAAAAATCGCCAAATTTATCGCCAAGTGGGATTGTAGAACTGACAGTTCCACTTTGCGACAAATTGACGAAATATCATCACAATACTATCCCCTAACAAAAAACAATTAATATCATTTATGTAGCGCAATTTTATCAATTTCAAGATATTTTTATAGATTTGAAAACATTTTTATCAATTTGGTGACATTTTAAAAATTCGCTAAATGTATTACTAAGTAGGATGGTTGGTCTGACAGATAAATGCTAACCAAACATCATTTCAGTACTCTCTTCTAACAAAACAAAAAAAAATTTCATTGATATGTAGAAGACCCAAGCCACACGACCAACCCGAAGGTTTATGGCAGCTGTTTGTGTGTCGTTTATATCAATTTGGCGACATTTCCGTCAATTTGGCAAAGTTTAAGAAAAGTTGTCAAATTAGCGATATCCCTCCAAATTCGTAGCTTTGAATTTGCAGATCTGAATGAAACATTCTTATCCCGTTTCAATATACTAAATGAAAACACTACAATTGTATTAGAAGATATACCCGCTCTACTCTTTTTCTGTTTCAACAATCGGCTATATGAATTTATTGGTTAACACAATATATGAGTTTAGTAGCTAAATACGATATAAGCTTGAAAACTCTTTGCCAAAATAAATGAAATTGATGTACGCGGTCAGCAATTAATATAATTAAAAGAAAAATCAAACCGTCCATTCATAAGATATACTTTTATATCCATTTATCCATTTATTTATTATTTAAATCGAAAAAAAATAATAAAAACATTAACAAACACATTTAATTTAATTGCGATGCCGAGCAACATGATATATCCTCCTAAAATGTTAAAATTTATTAACCACTAACAGCACACCCGTTATTCGTACGGAGTGTATAATTTAAAGAAACTTAAAGTTCGCAATCATGTGCAAATTCTGTTAAAATATTAAAATTATTGCTCCTAAAGAGAAGTTTAAGAATATATGTTCTCACTATGCAAAATTATCTTCACGATCAGATCTGAAGAATAAAACATCCTGCCCCCTTTTGTAAGCAAATTTACAGAAGAAAAAATAGGAATTGAATGAATATATGCAACCCCGTACTAATTATATTGTCGCAGATCAGAAAATATGCCAATGTGTTAGTAGAAGATTACCCGTATTACAATATGCGTCTCAAAAATATTTGCCAAAATAAAAGAGATGACGTAATAAATTGAAAACATCAATAATATCCGTACTCTTTATACCAGAAGGTCGTAATTGATTCCAATATATGCCAATATATATCAAAACATATGTCAATATACCTGTACTACTTATATTCTCGTAGATTAAAAGATATACACGTGTATTTGTAGAAGATTCGTACAACATACAATATATGAGTTTAAACAATTTTTGTCATAATAAAATAATTGCATAATAACTTGAGAATATCAATAATCCTTGAATCAATAATCCCCGAAAATATAAATAATAATAATTTTTAAACCTGAAGACCGTAATTGATATTATCCAGTCAAAAATGCTATAAGAAAAATCAAATCGTTCTTTTCTAAAATATATTTTTATATCCATTTATTTATTATTCAAATCGAAAAAATAATTATTAAAATTAACAGACAGATTTAATTTAATTGCGTTTCTGAGTAACATGATATAAGATAGAATCTTATAACATGTTAAATATGTCATGTCTTATAACATAAACTGCGAAATTAAATAACGATTTTGATTTCTCTATACTTCTCATTGTTCCGTAAAAGCTTGTTTTAAATAAACCATGAACCATGGAGATAGATTTCCCCTTTAAATCATGTTTCAAACAATTCATGTTTTCAGAAAGTGACTAATTAACGCAAAAAATCTCCCATCAAACTCAGAGATTAAATTTTAATTCACTTTCAAACGATTTTCAAGCTTTTCGTTTGGATAAACCACGGAGTTAGGGAGTAGAACTCCTAGGAAAAAGTTCCGTTTTTCATTAATATCTCGACAACCCCATGTCTTAGAAACTCGAAACTTGGACAAAATTTATGGGGGGATATTTCAAGGCTATTCACTAAATTTCATTAAATTCGGTTCAGCCGTTTTTCCGTGATGATGAGACAAACGAAAATTTCGTTTTATACTAATATCTCGAGAACCACTGGTCGTAGAAACTCAAAACACAGATATAATTTTAAGTGGGGCTATTTCTGGGCTACCCACAAAATTTCATCAAATTCGGTTCAGCCGTTCTCCCGTGATGGTGTGACAAACAGACAGACAGACAGACAGACAGACAGACAGACAGACAGATTTTCATTTTTATTTATATAGATTGGGTGATATTATTCATTTACATTCCCATATGTCCCCCAGACTGTCTAAAGAACATACTAATATTTCATTTTAATAAATTCATTTTTACGGCAGTCTTCGTGCAAACGGACAGGCAGATAGAATGTCTAAAGTTATACACACTTTTAACTATCCTGGACGAGTCGGACGGTCTGGGTCTTCAACACTTTTAACTATCCGGCCACACAGTAAGCTACCATATGCCTTTGGGTTGGTCGTGTGGTCTGGGTTTTCTACACTTTTAACTATGTTATAAAGTGTTAAAAATTGCACCTTTATATATTACTTGATATCTTGTTAACACGTCTTACTCGTTACTTACATTGAAAGTGAATCCTCGCCCATCACCAATTCCTCGAACTTCTGAAAGTTAAAATTTAGTTTTGGAGACAACCGACAGCGTTAAAGGAGTTGTAATAAATGTTGTCCGATGGTTTTAAATATGGAATAACGTTTATTGTTAAAGTATATGCATGTTATATATTCGAGAGCTGGATTTCGTTTGAGAATGTTACGAAAAGTTAAGTGGATGCTATATGACGGAAGTTGCAGTCAAACCTGAGTGGTCTTGTCTTTCTATATATATAAGTTTTGATTTTTGCTTCAAAATCAGAAACAGACGTATTTAGTACAAAATACGTGATAGAAGAAATGTCTTTGCGAAAAGATCAATAAAAGCACCAAGAATGATCGAAGTGTGAATCTATTTTGACATTTCTTTCTTCAATTGAGACATATATAAATCCACAGAAAGAATCCAGTGATTTTCATAAAATTCTGTAGGCATTTTTGGATCGTTAACAACAAAAATAGAATCATTTCAAAATTAGGTAATATGAAAAAAATGTCCCGTTTAATCGTATCATACAATAGCAGTATACCCGTTCTTCGTACGGAGTATACAATATAAAAAAACTTAAAATTCACGACCATGTGCAAATACTTCCTACAGTATACTAAATGACATTGTTAATCCAAATATTCTTTTAAAATATTTAATTTAATAATCCTAAAAAGAAGTTTAAGAATCTCTGTTATCGCCGCACAACATTATCTTCAAGGGCAGATCTTAAAAATGAAACATTCTTGTTTGTAGACAAATGTACAAAAATATGAAATTGATCCAATATATGAAAAATAAAGGCAATAATGTATAGGAGCGGTACTACTTCTATTCGCGAATGTTAGAAGATGTACACGTGTATTAGTAGAAGATTACATGTACCACAACTTATGAGTTTCTAAAACATTTTCCAAAATAAAATAGATGACGTAATAAATGGAAAATATCAACAATTCCGTAATCTTTAAACCTAAAGACCGTAATCCATTCCAATATATGCCAATATATGTCAAACTATGTGTCAATATACCTGTACTACTTACATTCTCGTAGATTAGGAGATGTACTTGTGCATTAATAGAAGATTACCCGTGCTACGTACAATATATAAGTTTCAACAATTTTTGCCAAAATAAAACAATGACGTAATAAATTCAAAATATCAATAATTCTCAAAAATATAAATAGTAAAAATGTTTCAACCTGAAGACCGTAATTGAAATAATTCAGCCAAAAATACCTCGGAGATATTTATTTCATATACATATCTTTATTATTTGAATCGAAAAAGATTTAATAAAAATCGTCTGCCGCCTAAACACATTGGAGTTACAACCATTGCTAAGCGACATAATATAATTTTTTTCAAATAAATTGGCTGGAAAAAATATAGTCTGCATAATGCTATCTCCATGGAAATTTAAACTGTTCGTTTTTAACACTTTACAACAGAGTTGAAAAGTGTTTATGACTTTGTTCATTCTCTCTGTCTGTCTGTGTGTTTGTCTGTCCGTTCACACGATAACTGCCGTAAAAATAACTTCATCAAAATGAGATTTTAATATGCTGTTCAGACGGTCTGTAGGATCTATTGAAATATAAATAAATAATATCACCTAATTAGTTTTGGACTGAACCCAGGTTGAAAAAAATGAAATACATTGAACCTTATGGGACTTAATTTTTGAAACATATTTTAAGTAAATTTAAAATTCAGAAATTGCTTCGAAAGTTCTAGGAAATGCAAATTATCCCATAAAAATATGAAAAAAATTTCAGCAAAATATATTCGGTAGCTTTTTAAATAAAAATTAAAAAATAATTACGCTCATATTATATGAAGAAATCACGTGACCCACTTCAAAATAAAATATAGTATCGATGTTGTGTCAAAATCCTGATTTTTAAAGTTCTTTTTAATTTATATTTAGTGTTGCATGAGTCTTTAAACCGCTTTATTTTTTTGCTTAATTTCTGTGCATCTATATTCTAAGATAACGCAATTACAATATATTTGAGTTTAAATGATCATGCAACTTTGCTTATTTCTACAACGAAACCTAGTTTTTACTTATGGAGAATGCAAACACATAAATGTGTAGAATGAGTTGCATAAGAATTGCTGAATTTCTTTAAGACAAAATTATTTAGCTCTTTGAATCTGAAATATAGCTGTTATCTATGAAACATTCATTGATTTTACATAGAGAACAGACGATTTTATAGTAGACGTTTTTATGAAGTTTTAAGCATAGAGTTACCTCTATGGTTTGATGTTTAATAAAAGTATATGAATATAATAAAGTGTATAAAAGTGTATGAATGGAATATTTACAGGTTTCACATAGAGAGCCAGGCGACTTATATTTCAATGACGTCATTTGAATAAAGTTAATTTTTTTCGATGAAGTTTCAAGTTTTCAAATATAATAAAATAATATATTATTGTGATGATTTTAAAAATGCTACCGCTGAATAGATCGCATTTTAGAGATGCTTAAATGGCATTCATTGCATTTCAGATGAAAAGTGTTTCATAATCAATGCTTTAATCATGATTGAACTTTCTTGTCAGTAAATATCTAGGCAACTCCTGGTCTTGGAAACTCGAAACATAGACTCAATTTTAAGTGAAATTATTTCAATGCTATCCACAAAATTTCATCCAACTCGGTTCAACCGTTCACCCGTGATGATGTGACAGACAGACAGATTTTCAATTTTATTTATATACATCCCATCCCTCTACCCATTCGCTCCGACCGTAGATTTCCGCATGTTACTTAGCACAGAGTATGCGCGAGTGAAAACAGATCTGGCTCCCAAGCGAGAAGTTCTCGGTTTCGAGCCACATTCATCAACGTTTATGACCCTAAGGGAACAGGCTGTTAATAGGATCCGGATTTCTATCCAGGATCCATCCTTTATCCGGCAACTCTTTTTTTTCACCATTCAGGAACGTATCTCAATTTCTCTTTCGCTGCGCAGAAACCTCATCGGCCCGATTCCCACGGTGCGAAGGTTTTATTCCCGGAAAGTTACCGGAACGAGTTGTTCATCTATTCCGGCACTCATTCTGAACGGGAGCGCAAAGAGTTGAATCGCCAAGGAATCCATCTTGAGGAGTGATTTATGGGAAAATCGTCGGTGCGTTAGATTGGGGTATTGAGGAAACTGATACGTAAAATATTGCTTAAATCGGAGACGTGTACCAATATCAAAATGCACTGTAACCCTCCACTGATGTCTTTACTGCTAAGGATATCTTAGAAATGTTTTTATCTTTGGCAAAGAAAGACTTTTAAGCCAAGCAATATATTAATGGTGCAAGAACGTTATTAATATTACGAATATACCCATAGGGGGCCCATCATTGCTTCTAAGTAGATCAATCCTGTAAAAATTAAAATTTGAAATATTAAATAAATCCTAATATAGCCACGGATACAACTAAAAACCTATCTTAGTTTAGATATACATATTGTTGCGAAGTTTTTTCTGAAATCATACGTGTGCTCTCAGGATACAAGAATGAGTCTAAATTTCTAGATAACTAACACCTTTATTTACAAGGACACTATACAGCCAATCACTATCTTATAAGATTGCTAAATAGCTATCAGGTACAGTAAGGCAACCAATAAATACTCAGCTCATTTCAAAAAACAGCCGATACTTTTATCATAACTGGTATCTCGCCATTCCATGTAACTCTATAACGTCTATGACTCTCCAACTCAGCGACGTCTCCCTTTACATACTCTCCGTAGAAACTGCCAGAAGGGGCTCGTATCTCGTAGAATATTCGTTTTTGCGATAAGGTTTGGGTCCATTAGAGAGGTCGCTCAAAGTAGTTAAAGTAGTAACGGAATTATATTAAAATTGTTACATAGATACGTTTATATTCATACAGTAACTTATACATGACTCATACAGTCACATCCACTCTTTCCGAAGGTATTTCAATGATATTCAAAAGGTTATTAAACGTAGTTTTATGTCAAAATATTGAACTCCCGTTTATTCAGGAGAGTCATAGTTTCATGACATGAATGTAAATATTAGCATTTCCTCTGCCTCAATGCAGAGAAGTGTTTTTCTAATTGCCGTTTCAGACAGACGTGCCACCTGTTCTTGGAGATTGAATTTCTTTTGAGACATTCTTTTGAGACATGTCGCGCTTAATGTGGGAATTATAAAGCTCGCCATACCTCCAGAACAGCTCCCAACTTTTCAAAACGATAGTGCTGGTTTAATCCTCGTCAGAATCTAAGAATTTTAAGTGTTATTGGCTATTTTAACGTAAAATAGTGTATTGTCTTATCAACAGTGCATTACATGATTTTATTCGCATTAAAATATGAATAACATATAAAATAGGCAGTACTTTAATTCCTCCTACACTATAATTCCATATAATTCCACTATAATTACTTTACATGGACTCAGTTTGGCTTCTGGACTCCCAGAGCACGCATCTTTAATCTCGCATCTATTTTCGCGTCTCATTTATGTAGTTATCTTTTATGGGATGGGTCTCGGTTCCCAGAGTACGTAGAGAACTGAAACTTTCATCTTTCCGAATATTTTCTTTATGAAATTTTCACTTCATTACGTTATGCTTTGACGTCTTTTATGCCGTCATTTCCAAGGATTTTACCATTTTCTTTACAAATGTCAGTTCACACGAAATGACCTCCTGATTCTAACGTATCCAGTCATACATAAAATGACTTCAAAAAATGACCAATAAAAAGTAAATCTCCCTTCTCACCATAGGTTTAACAGATATTAACATAACTTTAAGGAATAACATATAAAATAATCATTACATTCAATGCATTTAAATTTACCTTTGACAAGTTTTCATTTAACAATACACCATTCTTACATGTCCTTTCTATGCTATCACCTTTATATTAGTCCTTAAAATTCTGTTAATATCCAAATACAATTTTTTATGAGCGCACTAACGTTTTATTTAATTGCATAAGATCTAAAATTTTGTGATAGCTAAAAATGTCTCATTTTACAGAATCTCATTATTGTAAGGTAGTTAGAAGGAGTTCCTTATGCGGCCTCACCTCTATTTCTATATACAGGGTGTCCCCAAAACATAGATCTCGGTTTTTATTTCTTAAATACTGATCTTAGACATATATAATAAATTACAAAGTTGCGTAAAATAAGGTACAGAATTTTATGAAATCGATTAAAATTTTCAAAGGAATTAAATTTAAAAAAATACAAAATTTCAATTTTTATAGGGTTCCCCTACAAAAACATTTCTAATGAATAAATTGTGCCCCATACGCTAATAAGTTGATATATAAAATTTCAGCTTTTTATCATAAAAAGTCCCAGAGATATGAAAAGCCAAAAATGCTGACTTAAACTAATTTTCGATGCATCAACATGAGTTGTCAAAGGGGAAAAATCAAGTCGAATGATCGCGTTTCAGAGACCATGCACAAATTAGGAAAGAAAACAATGATTACATAAATAAATAATAATTTTGCTATTTATTGGTACAAAAGTATCTACACTGTGTAGAAATAATACCATTACACATAGATTACAAAGCTTATTCAAAATGTTTGCCATCCATGTCAATGCAAAGCTGCATTCGCCTGATAACACTTCTGTGCACTCGATCAAGTTCTTGTTCCGTGATGTCACGACAACCATCTTGAATGCGTTGTTGCAACTCTGCTTTATTTAAGGGAGGTGACAGATAAACAGTTGTGCGTAAACGACCCCACACATAAAAATCCATAGACGTTAAATCAGGCGATCTAGGGGGAAATTTGACTGGCCCATGTCAGCCAATCCACTTGTCTGGAAACTCTGTATTTAACCAGTGTTTCACAACTGTAGTATGGTGAGCTGGAAATCCATCCTGTTGAAACCATACATGTGGAAGTACTGAGAAGTTATAGGAAGTTAGGGGAAGTACATGTGGAAGTTATGGGAAGTTCATTCATAAAATCAGGAATAACCGCATTTAGAATCTCATTAACATATCTATCACCAGTCAACGTACCATCATACAGTATGGGTCCAAGCAAACGGTTTCTGAAAATACTACACCATACAGCCACAGAAAATTGTTTCTGATGATGAATATCCCGTACTACGAATGGATTTGTGTTAGGTCAGAACTGCTGATTTTCAGCATTTATGCATCCATCTTGTTTAAAACAACATACGTCAGTCCAAATTACGTTTCTTAGGAAAGAGAGATTTTCAGCTTCCTGATTTAGAGCCAGCCCAATTACAAAAATCTAGACGACGTCGATAATCTGTTGGCTCCTGTCCTTGCACATTGTGAATGTTAAACAGATGCAATTTATTCACTCTCAGTATTCTCCACGCTGTTGCACGTGATACGTTCATTTCTGAAGCAGCAGTACGAACACTACTATGTGCATGACTGCAAAAGTAAGCCAAAATAACAATTTCTATGAGTGAGGTCTGGGCCTACCTAGTCCATCTACAGGATGTATGCTTCCTCTTTCACGCACTCATTGCACCCATCAGGAAATAAATCTCCCAGAAGGATATAGAGAATTGGGAAAATTACGTTGATATTCCTGTGCAGTTTCGTTAGCATTGTGATTGCATAAACTGTACAGCATAAGCATTTCAAAAAGTTCTTCGTTGCTGTATTGCGACATACTGTCGGTATAGGCTAACTACACGCACAAAATGTAGCAGAAATGCGAAATAGTTAAGGGACGCTCAGACTGGCCGACTGCGCGCGCTATGCTTGCGTAAGCGAGGTGATTTATCAATGGCAGAGCAAAAACAACTTTCTAATGTGATGATGCGTCTGTTGCGACGATATGACCGATCAGAGGCAGATAGTCGCATATGCATACATTTCTAAGCTGTTTTAATGTTCATTTTGATTTTGCCATTTCCATATTTTATTCTGCAATTACTCATGTAACATTTTAAGGTATTTTTCAGGAAATATATTTTTGAAACATTCTAAATAGATTTAAAGACGCAAATATTATTTGCCTATGATGCATTTCTGAGTTGCGTCATTTGCACTCTTGGGGTAAACATTTACATTTTAATTTCTGATTAATCCTTCACTAAATTTGTTTAAACAAAGCTCTGGAACATTTTATGATAAAATGCTGAAATTGAGTACATCACTTTATTAGTATATGGGGCACATTTTACTTATTGGAAATGTTTTTGTACGAAGACCGTATAAAAATTTCAATTTTGTTGATTCTTCAAGTTTAATCCCCTGAAAATTTTTATTTGATTTTCTCAAAATTCTGTACCTTTTTTACGCAACTCTGTAATTTATTATATATGTCTAAGATCAATATTCGAAGAATAATAGCCGAGATCAATGTTTTGGGGACACCCTGTATATTCCCATTGTTGTAAGATGATTGAAAAGATGTTCAATTTGTATATATCTTTTCTCTCTCTCTCTCAGTATATATATATATATATATATATATATATATATATATATATATATATATATATATATATATATATATATATATATATATATATATATAATGAACCATCTATTAGTAATTGTATTAGTACTTTTGGATTTAGATCTAAGTATTGAGCCATCTAACAGGATTATTATTAATTTATATGACAGCCGACGTGGTGGTCGACTGGTCAAGGCGAGCGTTTCCACAGCAATCGCTCGACCGCCGCGTTGTGAGTTCGAGTCCCACATAAGGCATGGATGTTTGTGGTGTGGGCGCAGTGTGTTCCGCCCCCCTCTGGTGCGACTTGGTCAACGTTCTAGGACGCCTAAATGGTTCACGTTCTGACCGCTGACAAAAGGCGAATGGTAAAAGTCAAGTGCCTGGCCATTTAAAAAAAAATTATATGACAAATAAAACAATTTTAATATTAATAAAATATTACCATTTCCTGTAACTCTATTCATTTGTTCAGAAATATTATTCTTAATCAACTCTTTGGAATTATAAGATTATCTGATAAAAAATATCATTATTTGCATATTAATAACCTTAAAAATATATTATATAATATACATTATACAATACATGTATAAAAATGCATCACATAATTATCCAGTACATTTAGCCAATGCTATAGTAAAAAAGTTTAGATTGGCTTAATGTTCTCTTATTTCTTCCTTAATTTCTTGCTTATCATAAACCTTTTCTTATATTTGCATTACATTGTTTTCCCTACTTCTTAGACTTTTCACGCCATGCCTTTATATTTTTCTCGTAGTATTTATTGGTGTATTTCCTAGTTTTTCTACCCATTGGCAACACCACTATTTATATCTCACGAGTGGCAGCAATTCATTTCCCTTTTTGTCTCTAGCGAGTGGCGACAGATGATTTGTAAATTGCGATTCGTATCTTTTAGCGAACACACGTGTTGGTTTAATTATCGGGTAAATATTTTGATTCCGTTTTATAATTCAGTATTTTCATGCTCGTGAAGCTGTTTATAAATATTATCTATCTCCTTATTCAGAAATAAGCTTTACTTTTTGGTCATTATGGATAGGTGCTGGATCCTGAGGAAGAGTCCATTGCATAATGACATCCATTTTAATCCTATAGCTTTTCCATATGTTAGGCTTGATGGCCTCATTATTTTCTGTTTTTCTATTTTCGAGATCTCACCCATTACATTCGTTGATTATTTCTAACATCATTGTATTGTTTTAGATGTGTGCTGTCCATGATAGTTATATCTCTATTATTTTACATTTTGAAAATTCATAGTACTTACTTGCCTAATTTTCAATTTTGTTTTAATTTTGGCTTATTTTTCTTTTTTAGTTGTGTTTTGTAGCACATATAAAACCATCTCTAATATATCTTTGGAGTTTTATAAACTAATGTTATTATACAGAGGCTGTTCACACATTTTTTAGACGATGTATATTGTATTCACAAAGCTAAATTACATAAAATTCTTGTGTTTTAAATGTTCCATTTGGCATCCCTTATTCTGAACTATCTTTCGACACCGCAATTTCCAGCATAATAA
Organism: Amaurobius ferox; assembly: GCA_951213105.1. Classification (NCBI taxonomy): domain Eukaryota; kingdom Metazoa; phylum Arthropoda; class Arachnida; order Araneae; family Amaurobiidae; genus Amaurobius; species Amaurobius ferox. The sequence continues at coordinate 149,190,909 of OX578143.1, forward strand.
TGCCTTTTGAAGTGTCAGAAGAGGTATTCTATCCCATTCCTCCTGAACAGCTTTCCAGAGTCCTGTAAGAGTTTTGGGACGACGTTTGGATAATGCAGATTTTAAAAGTCCGAAAGCACAAAAATCCATAGGTGATACATCGGGAGATTTAGTAGGGATATCAGTGAAGGGTATGGCCTTGATACCAGTTTTTTGTTCTTTTAGGAAATTTACAGTGGATTTTGATGTGTGACTGCTAGCTTTGTCCTGATGGAGTCTCACAGATTGATGGCACTGTGGGTAAAGCGATGGTATTTCATTCAGAAAAATTGGCGATAAAATATGTTCCTGATAGTATTTGGAGTTAATCTTGACATTTTTTCCCACTCTCTTTATTTTTAACTTGCCATTATAAGAAAAACCAGCAACAATCATGAATCCCTTAGAAAAACGTTCTTTCGATTCTTTGAACCATGTACTTAAATTTTTTTCTCCCCTTTTATGATAATAAATGGCTCTTTTTTTGTTGCAATCATTTAAATACACCCACGATTCATCTATTGTGACAATTGTTTTCCATTTTTCTTTGGATAAGTGTTTCTCATATAGAATTCTGCAGCGTGTCCTGCGTTCAGCGATATGATTTGGAAGAAGACGATGCACATTGCGTTCTTTCGCTTTCTTAAGATTTAAATCAACGTTTATCATTTTGTTTACAGTGGACACCGAGCATTTTAATGATTTTGCAACTGTCCTTTGACTAGGGGGATTTTCTATTAACATTAAACAACGTACCTTTGCAATAGTCGAAGATGTCCGTTTTTTCCTTGGATACTTGTTTGGAATTTTTCTCCCACTTGAGGCTCCAATTTGACGTTTTTTTCCTTTCCTGTTGACGATATTACCTATCGACGCTTTAGATATCACAAAACCGTGACTCTCACATCGTTTTTGGATAACAGAGTATGCATATTTCTCTTCGGAAAGAGCATAAATGTAGCCTTCGAACCACTGTTTTGTTAAAAACGCCATTTTTGAATAAAAACAAAACTTTCAAGCCGCAGACGATAATTTTGACTTTTAAAAACATAGTACAATTGGAATTATTTCTTTTGCAGCAAACGATTTTTTATTACCGCTTACCAAAATCGTCTAAAAAATGTGCGAACAGCCTCTGTATATATAATCGGCTCGTTAGAAATGAGTCAGAAAATGCCTTCAAGATTTGACCACCCAACAACACCCAATTTTGATTAAATGATTATGCAAATCTTCTGTTATACAGCGTGTCAACCTGCGTCGCTCCCACTACCAAAAGATAATGTATAAGGTAGAAATCTGTAAGAACTCTTTTATCAATGGCAAAGTTGACAAGAAAGAATCTCTTTTCATCCCATCTCGTAATCCCATTTCAAGCACTTCCAGACGAGAAATCAATGAAGTCGGTCTTCCCATTCTGATACCGAAAATCAATTTAAGACGCCTTCTACACTTTGTTCGTGTTTTCTGATTATCTTCAGTCATACATATTTCAAAGATACCAGGTCCATTACGGGCCCACCCTCTATTCACACGTCCCCCATTTGTTATTCTTTTCAGGGACCCGCTTCGATGAAGGCCGTTCTGTATTGTATCATTTTCATTTTGTAAATGAATGGACACACACAAGAAGTGGTGAAAAGCTTTACATTTATTATGCTTCTTACTTTCCCTACAATACATGATTAGGGAAAGTGTTGGAATTGTATCAAAAATCGCAACTCGAGTTCGCGAAGGATTGATACGTTTTCGGACCTCTAGAACACGGAAACAATATTTTTAGAGTGGCGTCTGTATGTGTGTCTGTCTGTGCAATATATGCATCTCAAACTCAAAGACTCATGCATCGAATCTGATAAAATTTTATAATTGAATCCCATGTGGGTGATCTTGATGCTCATTAAATGTTGGTGCGGTTTGGGAAAAAGGCAAAATTGCCTGCAAAAATAGCCTATATCCACTCTAGCTAATTGACCCAATTTCACAAAATTGTTTGAGTCGCATGTGGGGGACTCGGGTGACGATTTGACGATGTATCAAATTTAACGATGAAAAGATTAAGACCCACCTTATTATTCTAGGACTAGCCATTTTCGGGATATTTTGGCCTTTTCGCATTTTTGCCAAGACGCCTCTGAAAATACGCCCAGTGAGTGACAATTCGGTGTCCATTCAAATAATGATGCTTGCCATTTTATGTCATCAAACCTAATTGAATGAATAATTAAAGAAATAAAGAGAAAATGACAGTGAATTAGTAGGGAAAGTCATGAGCTGCTCACACCAGATTTTTATTCTTTAAAAGAGATGTGAATTTTAAAGTCCCAGGCAAAATTAATCTCAAGAGAAAACAACATTCCCCCCCCCCCCCCTGTCTGGCGGCCATAAAATAATTTTAAAAAGTGGACTACTCGTGGATATCGCCTTTTAAAACTTTTGATTCGAAATTAGGTTTTGAAAACACTTAAGAGAAGACAGCGGGGATTATTTGAAAGGAAAGGGAAATATTTTTCTTGAAATATTTTTGAATGTTAAATAATTTTTAATATCGAGGATAAGTTTAAATAGTTTCATTTTTCTCTATTTATTTTTGTTATTATTTTGTATAGATGTGGTTGTTTTCTTTTTAAATGTTTATTTTCTCATACTATTATGCTGTAATCCTATATTAGTGTACAAGGGATGCATTTTCGCAGAAATATTTTAATTTGAAAATTGAACGGCAATAGTGTGGCTCAACTTGGCAAAACTCTTGGCTAGAGTGTTATATCCACTTTTTACTTTCCACATGCATTCTTATACATAGGATGATGTATAAGGAAGTATTCTGACAAAAATTCGAATTCGAGTTTTCGAAGGGAGTGCACGTTTCAAGCATCCCTGTATACGAATCAAACGTTTTGATGTCTCACTCTGTGTGTGTGTGTCAGTAAGTCTGTGGAGACGATATCTCACGAACGAATGGAACAATTCTAACAACATTTGGTAAAAAAATTGTAATCCATAAATACTGGAAGCCTTTTGTATTTAAACGCAATCGAATGTTCAGACCCCCCCTCCCCCAAATTTTTGAGTGAAGTTTTAAAAAAATCATCAAAAAATCAAAACCTTTAAAACAGTTACGCAAATCACCATTCCTTATGTAATTTTTAATTATAAAACGATTGATATAAACTTTAGAATGCTAGCAAGAACTATGCTCGACATGTTGAACATTTGTCAAATAAATTTATCAAAAATTTACATAAAATAAAAAAAAATTCTTAACTATTGCGAAATGTTATAACAAAATATTACACTTTTCATATGTAATATAATGCGATACATTTGCGGATATCATTCTCGTGGATCTAGCGCGTTCCATTCATGAGAAAAGTTACTTTGGGTAATAGTTTTGTATTTGGATGCCAATAGTCATTTATTGACTACAAGAATAACCTATTTCTCCGTCCATAACGCTTGATGGTATTTTGGCGACAAATTTGAAGGAATGTCGCCACTTTGTGACTTTTTAAATGCTGCCAAATTAACGAACATTTCTCCAAATTGATAAAATTGACACTAAATCAATGATAATGACGACTGATGGATAAAACTTCAATATCTTTAGCGGGATGTTGTCAACTTGTCGAATTTTTTAATATTGCGAAATTAACCAATGTGCCGCAAATTGATAAAAATATCGTTAAATTGATAAAAATGACACACATGGGAGGTCCCCCTACTGGGTTCCGGTCTAAATTGGGTGGCACTTCCAGGGCGTCCAAACAGTTACCTTACACCTTTCTGGTAGGTCGGACGGTCTGGGTCTCAACAACAACAACAACAAGACGTGGGACGTCACCTTGGATGAGTCGGACGGTCTGGGTCTTCAACACATGGAAGTCATGTTTTGCAATTGCGTCATATGATGGGCATACCTTCTAGTATACGCCTATTAGAAAGCTCTTGTCCCCATTTTTCAGCAACACTTGGCGATTTATTTAGTGAACTTGGTGATTGATCTAATGGCATATAGCCAATTTATCAATATTTAGCCCCAAATCGACGAACCAGCATTGTAAAAATGACTCCAAGTTAATGAAAACAACGCCTTATTGATGAATTTATTATTAAAACATTTTAATATATGGACTCTATCACTTATTGAGTATGAAATGAATATCGATAATTATTCATTTAGAATTGCGAAAAAATATAAGTTAATTGGGTACTAAAAGGTTTTGCATGTTACCCTCCGGAAAAGTCACACATGTACAATTAAACGTTAAATACAGTGTGTCATGGATCTTATATATCCCTTTCGACAATAAGAGCTTGCCTTTTCGTCCCCAGTAGCTCAACAGTAGAGTGTCGCTTGGCCACTTCGTAGATCCAGGTTCCATTCCCGGTTGGGGTAAGGTTCTTTACAATCTTATACATAATTTTTTCACTGTGAAAGAAGAAAATCCATTGCAGTCTATAAGGAAAGTTATGTGCTGCCTACATCCAATTTAGCTACCGACATCAAAAGTAGCTTGTGATATATTTCTCTAAAGTTTTACAAGAGAAATTTGAATTGTTGTATCGTTGATCCAAATGAACACAATGTGGCATGCTAAATGTCCAAAATGTCACTATGTCCTTCGGTTTGAAGGGCTTGAAAAACATATTTTGATCTATAAGAAGTTTAATAATGTAACCCACTCCTCCGAAGAAGGGTCATAACGCCACGGACTCAAAAATTGTATCGCGACTATCTTTCACTACAATGATTGAAGTTATGAAATTTCGTACTCATGAAGTCATTACTATTTTAAGTCATATTAAGTCATTACTATTTTAAGTCATATTAAGTCATTACTATTTTAAATCATATTAAGTCATTACTATTTTAAGCATCCACTATTTTACGCCTGATTATGTCCAATTTTGTTTTATAAATGAAAAGTATAAAATTTCTGCACACATTTAAAAATAGTCTATGGAGTTCTAGTTTTTTCGTTATAAAGCAGATTATAAAGCTTCGTGAAAATCCATTCATATGGATGGCATCCACCGTGTTCACCAGTGATCGACACACACACTATACAGACAGAGATCCCTTCAAAAATAGTTAAAACGTATTGGGGAGTCCCTCAAACCTATATTGACACCCACATATCGAAATTGAAAATTGAATCGAATTGAAAATAATACTTCCTCAACGTATGAGAACTCCAATATGTCCCAATACACCCAATCAGGTTTCTTATAGAGGCCCGAATATCTGAGCCATCAACAGGATATTCTAACGTCGTGATGTCCAGACCTTCTCTTTCTGTTCAAAACGGGTCTGTTTTTTTTTTTAATGTGCTGCGAGTCCCGTTGGAAGGTCAGAGATTTGCCCCTTTCATCTCGGGCATTCGTCTTAGTCCAATATAAAGGAAACAGAACAGTATAAATGCACTTTATTACAAAGCAAATAATCCAATTTTATAAAGAAACAAGCGCTTTCACAGTGCGTTCTCCACACACATCAGAAGTGGACGGACGCCATGCAAAACAAAAAAAATCAACCATGGATAAAGCATGGAATACGAAACACATTCCAGCTCAAATGCAATTTTATTAAAACATCTCCAAAATGCGATACATTCAGCGCTGACATATTTTAATTTATTATATTTTAAAACTTAAAGTTTATTTTTTTTAGACGAAGTTTTATCTAAATGACGTTATCGATATCGTCTGGCGCTCTATGTAAAAGCAGTGACATTCATACATTTCATTATTCCAGACGCCGGAGTTCAATATTTTTGCGTGAGAAAAATTCAACAATTATCATGCAACTCATCTTACAATCACTTGTTTACATTCTGTCTCCATTAAAATAAGACTTCGTTGCGAAAATAATCAAAGTTGGAGGATCATTTAAACTCTGAAGTAATGTAATTGCGTTGCCACAGAATATAGATGCACAGAAAATACGCAAACATAAAGCGGTTTTAGGACGGATGCAACACTCAATATAAGTTTAAAAGAACTTTAAAAAATACGATTTTTAAGTTGGAAAAAAAGTGAGATGTTCTATTTTATATTGAGGTGGGTCACGTGATCTTTTCATATTTTCATATTATATAGATGTCATTATTATTTGAAGTTTTATTTCAAAAACGACCGAACCTATTTAACTGAAAAAAATGTTATATGTTTTATGAGATAATTTAAATATTTTATAAATTATTGCGAATTGTATTATTCTAAATGAACGAATTCAATATTGCGAATTTTGTTTACGAATTCAATATTGCGAATTTTGTTTGCGAATTTAATATTCTAAATGATTGCGCATTTTAACTTCGCTTAAAAATTATTTTAAAAATATGTTCCCATGAGGGTGCATTGTATTTCACTTATTCAACCCGTGTTCAATCCAAAACTAATTGGGTGATATTGTTCATTTATATTCCCATACGTTCCACAGACCGTCTCAACGGCATATTGAAATTTGATTATGATAAAGTCGTTTTTATGCTGTTATCGTACGAAGGGACAGACAGAATAAAAAAAGTCGTAAACACTTTTCAACCATCTTTTAATGTGTTAAAAAACCAGAGTCTAAAAAACCAGAGGCAGCCTCGTAAGCAATCCCAAGCCTATAAAACGATTGTAAATGAAAGCTGAGATCGACTCAAAAATACTCGAGACAGCAATTACCTTAAATCGAAAACAAGTGCGCCCGCTTTCGATATCTTTTGAATTTTAATCTTTAAAATAGAGTGCCTTCCGATAACTGTCACAAACCATGTTCTCAAAAACTGCGAATTGAGTTTAGCACAATCGAAAAAGCAGACAACGGGAGATTTAGTAGAGAAGAAAAACACCTTCCGGAGATTTAAATTATTAAATAACTTCTAATGCCAAGATTTGGATTGAATTGTGTTTTCGCATTTTATAAATACGAAAGCAACGGTTCTATTTCGAGAACTTGCTTACTTTGAAAAAAGAAGGCTTTCATTCTTTCTTTATATTTTTGTCCAGCTTTCAAAATTAAATGGACGGGCGAAATGAAGTGATTGGAGAAAGTGTTTCTGTGTATTATTTTAATGCCAAATAATCTCGTAAAAATCCATAGAACAATGTTATGAGTGTTGAAGCATTATTTCGTTTCCAGAATGAATGACGCGACGTCGCTCGGCGTCTAAATAATCACCCACCACGTATAAATAATTAAATAAGTTCCCGCTGCTTAACTAATGCATTTCAACACAATTCGACCCGAAAATTGTGAGAACCAAATCACATTTACTCTCCGCAGAAACAGAAAATAATAGAACAGGGTTGTACGGCAATAAATTGTCCGCTACAAACTGCGCAGACAGACGATACACAGAAAGCCGTCATACTTTATTAAAACATTTTATGTAGGCAGAGCATGACTTTTTTTGTATAATGCAATGAATTGACTTCTTTTAAAGTCAAAAGATAATGTATAAGATTCACATTATCGTGCTTTTAACGTTGAATTGTACATTGGCCGATTTTCCGGATGTCAACAATACTATTTCGAAGTATCCAATTAACTTATATTTCGCGCAATTCTAAATAAACAATTATCAATATTGGTAGCATTCTCAATAAGCGATAGAGCCCACATATTAAATTATTTTAATAATTTATTCATCAAATAGTAGTCATTTTTGCAATTTTGACAAAATTTTCGTCTATCTGGGGGGAAAATATCGCCCAGTTGGCAACACTTTACTAGATTATTTCCAAGTTTGCCGAATACATCACCAAATGTTACAAACAAACGGAGAGAAAAGCATTTCTTATATACTAGAATGTATGCCCATCATATGACGAGAATCAAAATTTGCGAAATATGACATCTCATTTGGGGGCATTTTTATCAATTTGGCGACATTTTTGTTACTTTGGCTCCATGTAAAAATGTCGGCAAGTTGGCGATGTCCCACTAAATTGTTCGTCAAGCGTTACGGACGGCGAAATGGGTTATTATTAGAGTCTATACTATATACGTATGCTCTTTCTAAGATATTAAACTTTCATCAATTAGTCATCATTTCATTGATTCAGAGTCAGTTTTATCAATTTGGCAAATTTTTATCAAATGGGTGACATTTTGGTCAATTTGGTAATATTTAAAATGTCACCAAATTGGAGATTATTTCGAAAAATTCGTCACCAAAATTTTAAGTAAACGTTACGGACGTAATTGATTTTTCTTATAGTACTCGTAGATTCTCATAATCTTTCCAAGGTAGTGCATTTTCTCAATTAGACGTCATTTTCATTCATTTAGCGATATTTTTATTAATTTGGCAATATTTAAAGAAATTCCCAAGACGGCGACATTCCGCCAAATTCATCGCCAAAATCTCTTCAAGCGTTATGGATGGAGAAATGTGTTGTTCTTATAGAAGATAAATAACTAATGGCGTCCAACAACAAAGGTATTAACTAAAATAACTTTTCTCATGAAAGGAATGAGCTATATTCACGAGAATGTTGTTACCATATTTATCGCATGATATTACATATGAAAAGTGAACATATTTCACTTGTTAGCATTTTTTATGTAATTTTTTGATAAATTATTTTAGATAATTCATTTTTTTTATGAATTAATTATTTTTTAGTAAATTTTCTCGAGCACGGTTCACGCTAGCTTTCTATAGTTTGTGTCAATCGTTTTGTAATGGAAAATCACATAAGAAATGAATATTTGCGTAACTTTATTAAAGGTTAGGATGTTTTGATGATTTTATGCAAAAGTTCACTGGAAAATTTAGTTAGGTTCGGAACTTTCGATTGCGTTTAAAAACAATAGACTTCCAGTATTCACGGATTGTCAGTCTTGTACCAAATTTGGTTCAAATTTCTCCATTCGTCAGAAATCGTCTAAACAGTCGCACTGATACGCGCAAGCACACACGCACACACACACAGACACACACACACACACACACACACACACACACACACACACACAGATGTTATACTAAAATATATTTTTCTTTTTCTCGAGGCCCCGAAACATGTAGATTCGTTGAAATCTACCTAATAGACACATCTATTTCTGAATGAGAGTTATTTATATCTGAATGAGAGTATAGCAGTAGCATTTGCACAACCTAATGTGGACAGCACATGACTTTCCCTACAGGCTCCAATTCATTGTCTCTTTATTTCTTCAATAATTCATTCAATTGGGTTTAATGGTATAAAATAACATGAATCATTATTTGAAGTGACATTTTTCATTCCATTTTTGTTTTCATTGGGAAACTGCACTTAATTTCAAAGGCCAAAAGATGGAAAAACTAAAATATCTCGAGGACTGAGTAATGGGATGGGTCTTAATTTTTTTTTCGTCAAAAATGACATATAAAACAAACATTTAATTAATACATTTGACAATACGCAGTTTAGATTTTAATGATTTTTGCGGGTCATTCTACAAAAACGACATATCTTTTCCCGAATTATACCAAAATCTAATCAGCACCACGGTCATCCACACAAATGACTTATCTATAAATTTTATGAAATTGGGCACATTCGTTTTTGAGTTAGAGTGGGTATATATTGCATACACACGCAAACACACACACACACACACATACACACACACACACACACACACACACACACAGAGAGAGAGAGAGAGATGGCATACTTGCCTTATTTTCGAGGCCCCGAAACTTGTAGATCTGTTGAAAATGTGAGTTTCGGTTTTCGACACGATTCAAATATTTTCATTATACAATACCAGGTATTCATGAGAAAGTAAAAAATAATATTCTTAATTGAAAATGACAAAATACTACATTTTAAAGATGTTGTATAGGTAACATTGAATGTTAATTCAGGTTCGAATCTTGGTCACGGCACCAAAATGAGGTGAAAGAAACTGAACATTGGAGTTTCCTCCTTTATAACTAATAAGTATAAATTTTATTGAATTGTAATTCCTAATTAAATTGCTCGTGAATGATATATTCATACATTGCATCGTCGCCGCATTATAACTCACCATTAATTCTTTATGCGAAATCCTAAAATTAATTTCGAACTGAAAATACAATGAAAATACAACTACTGAAAATAAATTGACTCTTCCAAAACCTACCGCATATATTGATATCTATATAAGACCAGGAACTCTTGAGTTCATTAGTTTAGCTAATAATGGATAATACACCCCTTACATAAAATTGCGCCATCATCCCTAAACAATCTCGACGGCAAAAATCAATCCAAGACCTGTTTTTTCCGTTGATGAGTCTGCATGCATATTTCAGTCTTATCCATTAAGGAATCACCTAATATGGATACACGAAGATTAAACGTGCGTTTTCACATTTATGTTTTGCTGTCCCTGCAATACATGGTAATGTATAGGGAATGTATTGGAATCATGTTAAAAATCGCAACTCGAGTTTTTGACGGATCGACACGTTTTGGGAGCCTAGAACACAAAAAAAAAATATTTTAGCCTGATGTGTGTGCGCTTCTGTGTTTGTCTGTGCAATGTGTGTATCTACTCTAATAAAATTTTATGGGTAAGTCGCTTGTTAATTGTCTTGGTACGGATTTGATTAGGGAACGATTTGGCTCAATGTGACACATGCTCAAATATGTGTGTTAAATTCTTTTTTCAGACGTCATTTTTGACGATGAAATCAATAAGACCATCCGTTCTCTGGATGCATAAAAAATAATACATTTTTTCTCCGCCGCCTTTGAAAATACGTCCCGTTACCCAATGAGAACGAAAATTGAATTAAAAGTGTCCATTCAGTATCGTTCCAAATAATGATGTTTGTTACGTTGTGCCGCCATTGAACTCAATTGAATGAATGATTCAAGAAATAAAGAGAAAACGAGTGTGTAGGGGAAGTCATGTGCTGCTACCTCACTAAAGATTTGAGTTGCTAATGTCAATATGCTTTCATTGTAGAGATAAAGATTGTGATCGGAAACGATACCGGAATTCCCTTTCGGAATCGTGTTTATCTTAAGGTCAGTCGTACGTTTTGAATATGCCTAAGTATTCTATATGGGAGATGTATTTGTACTATTTTATTTTTCTCCAATCATTTTTCCTTCACCACATCAAATGGCTTGCTCTCCCTTACGGTGTCCCCCCCCTTATACTCAGAAAAGTAATCCAAGAGGGACTGGAGTCTCAAGGGGAGGGGGGGTCTCAACAGTCTCGAAGGAGGGGCTTCTTACAACATACAGGGAAATGCACTAAAATGTTAAATTTTTGTTTTTAATTAAATGCATTAAAACATTTTAATTTTAATTAAATATATTATATCACATAATATTAAATTGAATGCAATGACTTATCAGTTGATAATGTATAACGTGATAATGCAGTACTCTATATAATTAATAACTCATCCGTACAAGCGCTCATCCGTTGGCCATGTATAACGGTGAAACTCGCAATAGTACAAAAGTACCCTAAATACTATATTCTTAATTTAATTTTTAAATCTTCATTGAATATTTTTAAATTAAATATGTAAATAAATGGATGATCATCTATATAATCACACGACTCAGTAACGACAAAATCATTATTCTGTGTTATACAAAACGAAGTTTACAAAAAAAATTCTGAAAAAGCAATTTTTTACAAAATTTGGATGACATTTGCATGAAATTTCATACCACTGCAAAATATTAAATATTTCCATTAGAGGGGGCCGAATTTACCTCTTGGGAGGACTCAGCACCCTCTGCCTGGCTAATGCCTTGCTATATTTGCGGCAAAGAGGAATTGTTTATACAAAATTCGTAGATGAGTACACATTTCGCATTTTAATAGGTAAGCAATAGTTTCGTATTTTAGTAGGTAACGCCTTCACAATGATATAATAGGAAACTACCCAAGCCGTCCGACTCACCCGGGGGTATAAAGTAGAAATTGCATCGAAGGACAGCCGGGAAAACTTCAATAGAATCTTAGAATTAAAAAAAAAATTCTTATTCAATCAATAAGGCAAGGAACAACAATTTAAATGATATGAAGTCAAATAAAATAAACCGTTGGGGATCCATAGCAGGGACTCTATTCCAGACTTTGGCACTCTAGCACTGCAAGGGACACTAGAATTTTCTTACTCACTCACCCTTTCAAAACATGGACGAAGTCGTCCTCAGCCTAGTCTATATTAGATTTCATTTGGCTGCTTATGAATCAAATCATCTAAAGCTGGAGATTTCATCCGAGACATCAGTACGATATCTATCACGCGACTCAGAAATTGTCGTCGCCTCTCAGGGATTGCGATCGTCTCTTAGGTATTATTGTCGCTTCTCAGGAATTGCGGTCGACTCTTAGAAAATGTTGTCGCCCAAAATGTCTGGAACAAAATATGTTGGGAAGCTTCTTTCTTACGATGATAGAACTTTTACCGTCCCTGCAATACATGGTAATATATAGCGAAAGTATTGGAATCATACCGAAAATCGCAATTCAAGTTCTCGACGAATCGACACGTTTCGGGATCTCTACAACACGAGAACACTATTTTTAGCGTGACGTCTGCGTGTGTCTGTCTGTTTGTGTGTCTGTCTGTGTGTCTATCTGTGCAATGCATGTATCCATTCTAACTCAGAAACTAATGGACCGAATTTCATACAATTTTGTAGGTAAGTCACCTGTGTGAGACCCTAGTGCTGATTAGTTTTTGCTACGATTCGGGAAAAAATAACCAGCCTTTTTTTGCGAAATGACTAGCAAAAATGGCATGTATCCACTCTAACTCAAAAACTAATAGACCGATTTCATAAAATTTGGTAGACAAATCCCTGGTGGGTTACTTTGGTACTGATTATATTTTGGTTCGATTCGGAAAAAAATAGCCTGCCTTTTTTTACGAAATGGTCCTTAAAAATCGTCAAAATCTAAAATAAAAAACTATGTATGCACAAACATATCAATTAAATGCTTGTTTTATACGTCATTTTTAACGATGGAAAGAATAAGTCCAACTCCATTACACTAGGTCTAACCGTTCTCGAGATATTTTAGTTTTTTCACATTTTCGCTACTTCACCGTTGAAAATAAATTCAGTTACCAAATGAGAACGAAAATTGAATTAAAAGTGCAAATTCGGTGTCATTTTAAATAATTTTAGGTGTTATTTTGTGCCATTGAACTCAATTTAATGAATTATTGAAGAAACTAAGAGTACATGAATATGAATCTGCAGGGAAAGCCATGTGCTGCCCACATCAGTCATTTGCTGTTTTATAACGCGTTTAATAATCTCCCCGATGGTTTGTTTCCTCATAATTCAAAAAGTAAATGAAATGTCGCTTGCACTTTCGAGTCTCTTTTTCTCCCCTCTGTACTTGATAAATAAGCGCCAGCACATAAAGATATTCGATAAAAGTTAGCGAAGACGATAAACATCTTCCAGCCATCAAAAACATTCCATCATCACTGTCTAGACAAGAATTTTCAGAAACACCCGTGGAACACCCGATGGTCATAAAAAGTGGTAATTTGATTTCATTCTAGCAGTCGATTTCCGACCAATCGAAGCGCAGATTGTTCGAAAATCGCATAAATAATCTTCGGAACAATTCCATGTCGCCTCTCCAGTTTTGTAGAAGTTGAGTTAAAGAATATTTTATTTTTTCGTTAGCCATGAGAAATATAAATGCAATAACAACTTTTTGTTCTCGCATTAAAAAGCGTCCTGAATGGTGACAGTAGAAAATAGTTTGTAAACTCATTTAGCGCCCTGCAGAAATCATTTAAAAATACAAAAATATATAAGGAAAATGATTAAAATAATATTTTCAGATTAAATATTCCAAAAGTTTTCCATTTTCCAATTTTTTTGCAGAGAATATTCATTGTAAAATATATTTTTAGCATAGAATTATACTTTAGGAAAACATTTTGACCAAATCATCCAATTCAGCTAAAATACAGTTCACTTTACATATTCACGTATATCGCGTTAAAAGTGATTGGGAAATGATACGTATAGACCGGTCTATAAAAGTATGCTTTCATTATTAGGCACTTAAGGTTGGATTAAATATCTTAAATGTTAGACAATTTCTAAAAGCTGCAAACACGCAAAACATTTCCAAGCATATTACTGAAAGTTTCAAGGGAATCATTTGTCCGTAAAACATTATATATATATATATATATGAACCTAATCTCAAACAATTTCTCAGCTATGGATTCAAATACAGACTACCACTACTATATAATAAAGAGAAAATAATTAAAGCTTTTGACATTGATCTAGATAAATATATTTATGAAATATCAGGTAAATACCACTGCCCTTTTGAAGCCTTTAAGAGCTGACAAGTACAAGTCACCTATCATATAAAACAATTGATTCAATAATTACCTATACCAAATTATACGCATAATCACCAAGACATCTTTAAAGAGATCAAGTTACTCCAAGACAATTTTGGAATCACTTATGTTGATAAGGCATCAAGTAATTATGCGTTTATTTGCAAAAAAAATTATTTAGACGAACTCAAGCTGCACAACTCCATACCTCAATTTCATTAACTCCTAAAAACTCTAATATCACTATTATAAGTAAACAAATTATTGCTTCCTACAAACTTCTTAAACAAAAACACAATCTTACAGCAGATCTCACAACAGAACTCTCACAACAGAACTATACAATCTCACAACAGAACTGTTACTATAGGATTTAATTCATACATCAATGCTGCTGACAAGCAACTTCTAATTATACTAAATCAAATTTATGATCATTTTACTACACAAAAAACACATATAATCAAAAACAATTTAGAACTCATTAATAAACTAAAACAAATTGACAAACAACAAACATACATGATATTAAAACTTTTGATTTCAAAGACCTCTTTAATAACATTGATATTAATGATTTATATAGAGTCATACAAAATTTATATAAACAATTTACTCAATCAAAAACATCTCTTTTCCTAAATTTAAAACATTAATAAAATTCATTCTGTTCAAACAGTATATATCTCAAGGAAATTGCAGATACAAATTAAATAAGATAATACAACAGGGAGGAATCCCTTCCACAATACTGGCCAACCTTTATCTACATTTTTACGAAATTCAACCATATCATGTACAGATTCATTGATGATTGAATTATTATTGGAATTACTTTTAAAGCACGTATATTAAACTTTAATTTTATCAACCTAATCTACAACTCATTGAAAATGTATATATATCAAACTGGATCCATTATCTAGACGTTAGTTTAAAAATTCAAAATGCAGACACATTAAATACGACAAAACAGAAACTTATAACTTCAACGTAAATAAACTTCAATATTATTCATCCAATCTTTCAAAATCAGTATTAAAAATATTATTAATAACCAGTTATTAAGAATAAAATGCTAAGAACACCATGTTTACAAAGAACATATTTTTAAATTCTTCAACAACAGTATCCAAAATACCTACCCGCCAAACCTTATTTTGTCATTTATTAAAACACATTTTAATTTTAAATTCAAAACCTTGCTACAATTACAGCAACATATTGACAGATCATTCTCAAACAATTTAAAATAATTTTTCATTTCCATGTTTCATTTCCTACAGTTGAAATCTTAGTATATAGAATTAACTGTAACCTGTTTTGAGTTAAAATGCTTAGTCAGCGTCACGTAATCCGCTCTGTTAAGAAGCACAACGGGTAAATACATTTAAATTATTATATATTCTTATTCCTTTTTATTACATAGTATTCTCCTATAAATACTTAGCCACACGCAGGTATATTTCATTATATTTAATTTTTATATTTGAGCCGACGCGGTGGTCGAGGGGTCAAGGCGAGCGTTTCCAAGCAATCGTTTGACCACCGCGTTGTGGGTTCGAGTCCCACGTAAGGCATGAATGTTGTGTTGTTGGGCGCAGTGTGTTCCGCACCCCTCTGGTGCGTCTGGGGCAACGTCCTAGGACGGCTAAATGGTTCACTTCTGGCCGATGTATAGGACCGATGTATAATGAGATTAGAGTGCCTGGCCATTTAATTAAAAATAATTATATTTGTTTTCTTATGTATCTGATCCATTTTATATTTTCTTCTATGTCGGACCATGTGCATTATTTATGTAATACAATTTACAGTAATGCGCACAGAAACGTAGAATCCGCATTAACGAAACATGTATAGCCCTTGATAACGTATATGGTTTCAGAAATGCTTTTTACTTTATACAATTTATTCAATTTATTCATTTTCAAAACAAAATTGGGGAGCTCGAAAAGGCCTAGCCCATCATACAAAACAATGTTTCTCTTTTGCAACATTTCATCTTTAAATAAATTTCTTGCATTAACTACACCATGTATGTTTATGCAGGGAACGAGGGGATTAGTACCTTAAGTACTTGCAATACATACATAATTTATATCGATACTTTCATCTTCATGTTTTATTCACCTCTCTTTAGCACATGTAATTCTATTCCATTCCTTAACTTATATGTGGCACAGTAAAAAAGGGGGTACCTGTTTTATTTATAATGTTTTCTTATCATGATTTTTTTAAATATTTAACGCCTTGTCGTATAGTACTTTTGATGTCACATTTAGATTTCAGTCTATCTTCCTTTTACTTAAGCTATACAGAACATTTTCTTTTAATGATCTATCTCATGTATGTAAAATAAAAGTTCTTCAATTAAATTATATATATATATATATATATATATATATATATATATATATATATATATATATATATATATATATAATAAGACTGTTATTATACTTGCAGACATATATTTTATGGAAAATGCATATGTGTGTGTTGTTGTATTGTGTGTATATATACACACACACACACAAAAAAAAAAAAAATCATAAAATCACACTTCGGGGCAGACGGTAATTAACTGAATATTTTATATATGAACCAGAAATGTTTATGAATTTTTATGAAATTTTTATATCTTTTCTTATGAGTTTGCCGAAATGATCAACAACGTAGCTGAAAAAAATGCATAAAAATTGCAGAATGTTTTGCAACTATATGATATATGAATAACACGTCCGTACGCACGCCTGTGTAAAGCTTGGCGAAAAATTGGGCCGCGAATTTCTCGGGATATCGCCGATTTTTTATTTTATTTTGCGAAATTGAATAAAATGTTGCCAAATGGATAAAAATGATGTCAAATCAATGAAATTTATTTGAAAGGGGATTCTCATGTTTTGTCTGTTAGCGTTCCGCCTGTCAGTCCAACCGTCTCACTTGGTGGCACATTTGGATTCTGTGTACTGATTTGCCAAAGTATGCCTGAAGGGTTTTGAAATATTTTTTAAAAACTTCATTTTTTTCCTACCCTGGGCGCGGAGTAGAAAATCCAGCTCCGTTAGGTTCTGTCCCCCGGCCATTACTATAATTTTTTCAGTGATCAAGATGATTAAATATTCTTGGTCGGCGGGGGACTTTTGTTGGATCTCAAAATAAAAACACACATTATTATATAATTAGAATTCTATTGAATTCCATCTATATAATAACTATCTTATGTGTTTTTATGAAGAACTGTGATTTGTTTTGGGACAGAATTCTATTGAGTTTTATAGAATTCTATTGAGTTCTATTGTTCTATAGTATGCTTTTCAACTTGAGTTACCATTTTCACGCACATATATTCTCCCCCAGGTGCTTAAAAAAGCCAAATGACCACGGAATATGCCACGAAGAATTAAAGGTTACAGTTGCGGATTATTACCTCTCCGCCCGTAAATTTAGACCAATGATTACACCCTATGGAATGTAGAGGGGAGGGTGGGGAGTGACACGTAGGGATGCATCGGCCGGAACGCGGCCTAGGTGTGGTCTGTTTCTCCAGATCACGCAACGAGCGGAAATGGAATAAATTGGAGTTTTCGGGATTTCTTGCACAAGCATTTCAGACTCGGTCGTAATTCGTTATTATAGGTTTCGGTATCTACCTCCCCAAAGGGACGCGGACAGAGGGCTCGATTTTTTAATTTCCCTCCAATACATGCCAATGTATTGGGGTTTTCGACGGATCGACACGTTTTAGGACCTACAAAATACGAACACACTGGTTTTGGCATGACTTCTGTGTATACGCGCGAACAATGTATGTATCCACTTTAACTCGAAAACTAGCCTGTTTTTTTAACCTAAAAAACCTGCTATTTTTTACGAAATAGTCCATAAAAATCGTATGGATCTACTCTAGCTAAAAACTAATTGAACCCATTTTCCAAAATTAGATATATAAGTCAATTATAGTTGACTCTGGTGCAGATTAGGTTGCTCAATTAGTATATCCATTAAATGCTGTCTATTCAGTGTCATTTTAAATAATAATACGTGTTATCTTGTACTATTCAACCCAGTTTAATGGATTTTTGTAAAAAATAAAGAGAAAATGAAATGGAGTCTGTAGAGAAAGTCATGTGCTGCTCACATGAAATAATTTACGATTTAGATCATAGATGCTGGACATTCATGTTTAAGGTGTGGAATCCAGTCTTCCCGAATCATGACATCTCTTCTACCACCAGAAACTACATTAAAATGACCACGAGCACTTTTTAAGGTTCAGGAAAGTCAAATCAGAAATCTTGTGATCGTGCTTGTTTCTAGACTTTCTTCACACTTTCTTGCTTGCGTCCAAATAGCTGTTCTATATTCTAGGATGAGTCGAAAGGTCTGGGTCTTCAACACTTTCTGGCTTTATCTAACGCAAAAATATTCAGATGCTTCAAGGGAACTGGGAAAGAGAGAGGGAAGGAAATAAAATGTGGAGACTGGGCAAATTAAACATATTTGATTGGAGCCTAAAACGTTAATCACATTTAAAGGAGAAAAACAACAAATTTATCATTTTTATATTCATTGGGAGTAGAGATTGACGAAAAACGTCGTTGTACGAAACATCGTTGCCAATGTACGAAAACATCCGCTAAAGAATTCAGAGATACGGGAAGTTAACTATAAGAAAAATAAAGAAGATGCTTCAATTTTGATTACAAAATGATTGGAGTCATTAAATATTGAAATGGAAGTTTAAAATACATCA
This sequence comes from Amaurobius ferox, assembly GCA_951213105.1. NCBI lineage: Eukaryota > Metazoa > Arthropoda > Arachnida > Araneae > Amaurobiidae > Amaurobius > Amaurobius ferox. The sequence continues at coordinate 149,210,022 of OX578143.1, forward strand.
AAACAATCTATTCAGATATTAAAACATAAAACACTTAAAAACTAAGAGAAAATATCATTTTATTAGAAAGAAATTAGGGAGAAGGGGTGGTAAAAATAAATCAATTTCTGGTTTTCACACTTTTCAACATAGTTAAAAAGTTTTGATGACTTTGGTCATTCTCTGTCTGTGTGTCTCCGTGTCTCTATGTCGGTCTGTCTATCCGTTCGTACGATAACTGCTGTAAAAATGATTGTATCAAAATGGAATTTTAGTATGTTGTTGAGACGGTCTGTGGGACATATTGGAATGTAAAATAAGAATATCGCATAATTCGTTTTGGACTCATCCCGGTTTGAAGAAATGAAATACATTGAAGCCTATGGGACCTCATTTTTCAAACATATTTTAAGTGAAGTTTAAATTCACATATTGCTTCGAAAATATTAGGAAATATTCAAATGATGCCATAAAATATATAAAAATAACTTCAACGAAATAGGTTCCGTAGAATTAATTATGCGGTAAAATAATGATTCGATAAAATAATAGTTTGGTTAATGATTCGGACAGAATATGACATTCATCTTTATCCGAGTGTCAAAATCGTGATTTTTAAAGTTCTTTTAAATTTATATTGAGTACTGCATCCTCCTTAAAACCGCTTTATTTGTTCTTATTTTTTGTGTCTCTATATATTGCGCCCATGCAAATACCATGTTATTGAGTTTAAATAATCATCCCAGTTTGATTAATTCTACAAAAAACCTCATTTTAATGGATGCAGAATGTAAACAAACGATTGTAATTGAGTTGTTTAGGAATTGCTGATTTTTTTTCACGCAAAATTATTTAACTCTGTAGTCTGAAATAAAAGTGTATGAATGAAATATTCACTTCTTTTATATAGAGAGCCAGACCATGTTATAGCATTGTCTTTTTCTATGAAGTTTCCAAGTGAAATAAATTATTGTATTGTTATAATTTTAAAAATATAACTGTTGAATATATTGCAGTATATAGATGTTTAAATAAAATTGCATTTCTGTTGGAAAGCGGTCCATAATCAATGCATTATGCGTGATTGGTCTTTCTCGTTATTTCAGCAAAGGCGCTACTTATATAGCACGTAATAGTTCCACCCTAATCTAAATTTTTCCAACATTTAATTTGAACTAACTCGAGCACCGGATCGTTATTTTATAATAGATACATATTAAATTCCATTTCAATGGCGTATATTGTCCCTTTTCTACTAAATAAAGCGAATGACACGAGTAACAACTGTTCTTTTTCCTTCTTCTTCTACATTCATCGTTTTCGCACGGAAACGCGGAGGAAATCCAGAAAAGAAAAGCGCAGACCTCACCCTAAACACGGAACGATTTGGGGGAGGAGAGGAAGAAAAAGCCAAGGAAGAAACCGGCGACGGTTGCAGTTTTTCCCAGCTCCTGAATAGGGTGTGATTAACGAGTAACAAAGAGAAGCAACGAAATTATTGGGAGGAAATCATTTCGGAACCAGAGGATATCCGAAGAGTATTTAGCACTTCCACAAAAAGAATCAGCCGGGTTTATACTGTTTGGGATGAGTTTCTGAGTTAAGATCTATGTATATAAAATTTAAAAGATGCCACCCATTGTATCTACAATTAATGTCCATACAGTATAGGAATACAGTACAGTACAGAAAAAGTATTGGAATCATATCGAAAATCGCAACACAAATCTGTGATGGGTATACACCCTTTAGGACCTCTCGAACGCGAGAAAACTATTTTTAGAGTGACGATTGTGTGCGAGTCTGTCTTTACAACACATGTATCCACTCTAACTCAAAAACAAATGGAGCCAATTTCATAAAGTTTTATAGGAAAGGCACTTGTGGGTGGCCCTGGTCCTGATTAAATTTTGGCACCTTTCGGGATAAGAGAACCTGTGTTTTTTTACAAAACTGGATGCGCTTCATGCCTATCTTTCCTAAAAATTATACTTTCAAAAATCTTTTTTTCTATCCTTACCTATTTTCCGCAGGAGATAAAAGCAGGGATTTTTCTTAACCCAGGGAATCTAAAAACAGAATTCCTTGATCATTACAAACTAAAGTTTAAATCGATAAATGATTTATTTCATCGTGTTACCCTATTATTTCTCTAAACATGTACCCATTTTTTAACACTTTACAACAAAGTTGAAAAGTGTTTATGAATTTGTTCATTCTGTCTGTCTGTCTGTCTGTCCGTTAGCACGATAACTGCCGTAAAAATGACTTAATCAAAATGAAATTTTAGTATGTTGTTCAGACGGTCTGTAGGACCTATAGGAATATAAATCAATGATATCACCCAATTAGTTTTGGATGGAACCCGGGTTGAAAAAATGAAATAAATTGAGCCCTATGGAACCTAATTTTTCAAACATTTTTTAAGCGGATTTAAAATTCACAAATGGCTTCGAAAATTTTAGGTAATAGTCAAATTGTTCCATAAAATATATAAAAAAAAATTCAGCGAAATATATTCAGTAGTTTTTTAAATAAAAATTAAAATAATAATGACACCTCTTACATGAAGCGATCACGTGACCATGATATGAAACGATCACGTGACCCACTTCAAAATGAAATATGGCATCCATCTTGATTCAAAATCGTGATTTTTTAAAGTTCTTTTTAATTCATATTGAGTGTCGTATCCGTCCTAAAACTACTTTATTTTTGCTTAAATTCTGTGTATCTGCATACTAAAACAACGCAATGACAATATATTTGAGTTTAAATTCTCATTCAAATTTGATTATTTCTACAACGAAGCCTATTTTTCACCTATGTAAAACGTAAACAGCAAAATATGTAGAATGAGTTGTATTAGAATTACTGTATTTCTCTAACACAAAATAATTCAGTCCATGGAGTCTGCATGACTGATATGAATGAAATATTAATTGATTTTACAAAGAGAAGGACGATTTTTTTCGATGAAGTTTTAAGCATAGAGCTTATGAATTGTAGCTCCATGGTCTTAATTTTTAAATAAAATAAATTATTATAGTATTGTGATGAATGAAATCCTGCTTTTATAGAGAGATCCATGCGTGTTATTCTTTCTATGACGTCATTTGAATTTATTTCAGTTGTTTTCGATGAAGTTTTCAAATATAATAAATTATCGTAGTATTATGATAGTTTTAAAAATATTACCGTGGAATGTATTGCATTTTAGAGATATTTAAACCAGGCAATTTATATTTCAATGCCGTCATTTGAATGAAGTTCATTTTTTTCGATGAAGGTTTAAGTTTTCAAATATAATAAATCAATGTAGTATTGTGATAAGGTTTAAAATATTACCGAGGAATGTATTGCATTTTCGACTTTTTTAAATAAAATTACATTGAAGTTTGAAAGTGTTTCATAATCAATGCTTTAAGCATGATTGATCTTTCTTGTTATAAACTTGATTTTATTTTCGCCCATCTGGATCGACGTATCGCCAAGTTGACGATACGTCGATCTAGATCGTTTAAACGATATGTCGTAAAATGAATCGCAAAGTTCGCCAAATGGGTTGCCATGCGTTCCAGATAAACGGAAAGAAGAGTGTTTCTTATGTATATATATAAATGATTGTTGGCGAATGGACACGTCAAAATAAAAAACTATGTTATAAAGTATCTTCTTTCGAAAATGGAACAAAGAATAGATCCCCGAAAATGATGTTAACTCATTCAGCGCATAATACTACGTATGCAAAGACAACTTATGTCACAAAAGTTGATATATTCTATTAAATTTATGTAATTTTTTTTTAAACATTTGTTTGAAAATGTGCAATAGTAGGAAGGGTGTATGCTAACTTTCTAAAGGGTATGGCAATGGTTCTCTATTGAAAAATTACATTAGAAATTATTATTTACTTAAAATTATTGAAATGTTTTGATTTTTCAATGACTTTATTTTCAAAATTTCATTCGAAATATTGGGGTCTTCGGAACATTCGATTGCGAAAAATACAGTATTCACTGATTGCAATGGTGTACTCAATTCCTTCCGAAACGCTCCATTCGTTCATGATATATTATCTCCACAAACTCACGGACACACAGACATTAAATCAAAAATGATCGATTCCAGTTCAGAAATGCTTGAAACAGGCTGTTCAGATGCTGTGTATCTATGGAAGTAAAGATTTAATATTTTTTGCGTTAAGAAAATTATTTCTTATGTAATTTCGATGAATAACACAACAGCCATTAATCTAAGATAAATCATATTACTTTCCTTATATAGATAATGTATAAGGAAAGTATTGTGACGGGGTCGAAAATTCGAATTCGAGTTTTCGACGGATGAGCACGTTTCAAGCATCCCCGATTACGAATCAAACATTTTTGAAGTGATGTCTGTGTGTGTGTGTGAAAGTATGTGTGTGTGTGAAAGTATGTGTGTGTGTGTGAAAGTATGTGTGTGTGTGTCAGTGAGTCTGTGGAGACGATAAATAACGAACGAATGGATTGATTCGAGCGAAATTTGGTACAAAAATGACAATCCATAAACACTGGAAGCCTATAGTTTTTATTCGTAATCGAATGTACAGAACCCCCCCCTGAATTTTCGAGTGAAATTTTGAAAAAATCGTCAAAAAATCAAAACCGCTAATAAAGTTACGCAAATAGACATTTTTTATGTAATTTTAGAACGCTAACATAAATTTTAGAACGCTAACATGAACCGTTCTCGAGATATTGCACATTTTTCAAAAAATTATCAGAAAGTCATATAAAATATAAAATACATATATTCCCTATTGAGAAACATTTTCATTTTTCATATGTAATACCATGCGATAAATTGGGTGACATCATTCTCGTGGATCTAGCTCGTTTCATTCATGAGAGAAGATACGTCAAGTAATACTTTTTTATTTGAACGCCAATAGTCATTTATCTGCTATAAGAATAACTTATTTCTCCGTCAGTAAAGCTTGGCGAGATTTTGGCGACGAATTTGGCGAAATGTCGCGAACTTGGCGACTTTTTTAAATGTTGTCAAATTAACGAAAATCTCGCCAAATGGATTGAAATGACGCTAAATCAATGAAAATGACGACTCACTGTCGAAAAGTCAATATCTTGGAAAGAATATAAGTATCTACTATAAGAAAAACCTATTTTTTTACTATAAAAGTAGTAAATTCATTGCATTATATAAGGAAAGTCCCGTGTTGCCCACATCAGATTTTTTTAAAAACAGTTTCGCTATTTGGCGTCATTTTAAAATGCATTCAATCTCAAATACAAATTCTGTTACAACTATCCATTTACAATTTTGAAATTTGCTTTGAGAGTAAGGAAGTAAACGAGTGTTCAGAATAATCTTTACACCGGTTTCTTATCCATGTCATTTCAGTAAAGCGTCAGAGATACCCTATAACATTGACTCTGCATCGATCTTTTACTTAAAGGGGTAGAAGAAACATTTGTTAAACTATTTCAGATTCCTTTCATTTTTAAATGCGCCAAATTGGTAAAGAAATTATTTTTAAACCGAAAGTTTGATATAACAACTAATATCTGTTTTATGTACTAACGTCAGCAATAAAACATAAAAGAACAAGAAACTCGCATGATGGATCATACATAAAGCACTGATTATGAAACACTTTCCAACGGTAACGCAATTTTATTTAAACATAAAATGCGATACATTCAGCGTTGACATATTTTAAATGATCACAGTACTACAATCATTTATTACATTTGGAAACTTAAAACTTCGTCTAAAAAAATGAGCTTTATTCAAATGACGTCATCGAAATATAAATCGTCTGTCTCCCTATGTAAAAGCAGTGAATATTTCATTCGTACACTTGTATACCAGACTCCAGAGTTCAATATTGTTGCGTGAAAAAATTTCAGCATTTCTTGTTCAGCAAAATTTGAGCAATTCTCATCATACAATCACTTGTTTGCATTCTGAATCCATTAAAATGGGGCTTCGTTGTAGAAATAATCAAAGTTGCATGATCATTTAAACTAAAAAATAGTGTCATTGCGTTGGCGCAAAACATATATGCCCAGAAAATGAAGCAGAAATGAAGCAGTTTTAGGACTGAAGCAACACTCAATATCAATTTAAAAAAAAACTTTTAAAATCACAATTTCGACACTTGGAAGAAAGATGGAAACCCTATTTTATTTTGAAGTGGGTCACACGATCTCTTCACATTATATGGGTATCATTATTATTTTAAATTTCATTTGAAAACTACCGAACAATTTTTGCTGAAAAGTTTTCTATATATTTTATGGAATTATTTGAATATTTCCTAAAACTTTTGAAGCAATTTAAGAATTCTGCCTTCGCTTAAAAAATGATTGAAAAATCAAGTCCCATGGGGTTAAATGTATTTCATTTTTCAACCCGGATTCAATTCAAAGCGAATTGGGTGATATTCAGTTACATTCCCATAAGTCCCACAGACCGACTCAACAACTTACTAAAATTTCATTTCGATAAAGCTATTTTTACGGCAGTTATGGTATGAAAAGGCAGACATACAAACAGACAGACAGAATGAGCAAAGGCATAAACACTTTCCAACTATGTTGTAAAGTGTAAACATTAAAAATGAAGAAATTAAGAGTCTAGGAAAAGTAGTGTGCTCTATGCCGAAATCAAAATTTACACTTCTAAAATAACGTTCGAAATGGGTTAATGATTTGAGTTTCATGTCACCCTCAACTTTAAATCAGCCATTATTCTCAGACTCCCCCCCCCCATACACACACACACACATCCATGCACTCTTTATTTTATCCTCTTAAGAGAGAGAGAGAGATCGGATTTTGCCGTCAGCCAATTAGCGGTCGGTTCCGACTTATTGGACGACCCGTCCTCTTTCTAATCCCCCCATTTATTTAAAAGAGAGAAGCGGTCATTATTTTATCCTTTTATCTTGAAACCGAAAAACTAGTTTACATTTGGATTATTTTGCCGGACAAATTAAAAAAAAATAGAAGTTGAGCTTCCTGATACACCACACATGATTTTAGGTAGACGAAATAGTAAATTTTATTTCAAAAGAGAAACATATTTAATAAAATAAACGAATAAAAATTAAATAAGAGTTTATATAAATTTTGTAGATATAAATTAACCAGACTGCTGTTCAACTTAACTTTCTCATGCCAAAATCCATTTTAAGTAGCTTCTAAATTTTTTTTTCTAATTTTTTTCTTCTAAATTTTGCAAAAAAAAAAAAAAAAAATATGTATCGTCGATCCTAATCATCACAATTATAGCACGTTACTCTTCATTTTGAAGGGCTAGAAAAAATCTTACAATTGATACCAAGTTTGATAATATTTCCTTTAGGAGAGGGTCTCATTTGCATCCCCAAGGGGTTTGGAAACGTCACGAACACAGAAATTGTATCGCGGCTATTTATGATTTAATGTAAAATGATTTAATCTGTAAAGTTTTGGAATCATTAAACCATGAATAACCATTCTTATGTATAATTTTAAATAGTTTGTGACATTTTTCTTTTTTCAAATTCTGCAGGGGAAAAAATTAATTTGGTATCATTAGTCAAACTAATCATAATCAGCATGTTATTACTTTCCCTACAATATATGGTAATGTATAGGGAAAATATTGGAATGATACCTGAAATCACAACTCGAGTTTTTGACGGATCAACACGCTTTGGAACCTCAAGAATATAAAACAACTATTTTTAGTTTGATGTCTGTGTATGTGGAGTGTCTGTCTATGTCTCTGTACAATGTATGTATCCACTCTAACTCAAACACTATTGGACCCTTTTTCATAAAATTTAGTATGTAAGTCATTTATGGGTGACTCTGGTGCTAATTGGTTTTGGGTACGATTCGAGAAAAATGAACCCTCCTTTTTTTGCGAAATGGCCGGCAAAGATTCCACTCTAGTTGAAAAACTAATAAATCAAGTTTTACAAAATTGGGTAGATAAGTCACTTGTGGGTTATCCTCGTGCGTCGTGCTGATTAGATTTTGGTACGATTCGGAAAAAAGTAACCTGAATTCTTTTTTTTTTGCGAAATAGTCCACAAAAATTGCCGAAATCTAAAATGAAAAATTGCGTATACTCAAATATATCAATTAAATGCTTGTTTTGTACGTAATTTGTAACAATAAATATAATAAGACCCACCCCATTACACCAGGACTAGCTGTTCTCGAGATATTTTATTTGTTTCGCATATTCGCTACGCCACCTTTGATAATAGGTCCAGTTACCCAATGAGAACGAAAATTGAATTAAAAGTAATTTGAAATAATTATGGGTGTTATTTTATGCCATTAAATGCAATTTAACGAATTATTGATGAAATAAAGAGAATGCGAATGAGTCTGCAGGGAAAGTCATGTGCTGCCCACGTCAGATTTTTTTTCATGTTTTATCTCTTTGTTTCTTTAACAATTCATTAAATTGATTTACTTGAATTAACAATTCATTGCATTTAATGGCACAAAATAACACCTCACTCAATTTTGGTTTTCATTCACATCTTGATGTATTTTCAATGTCGGCGTAGCAAGAGTGAAAAAACTGAAATAGATGGAGAATGGCTGCTCCTAAAATAATGAGATGACTTAACCTTTACATCGTCAAAAGTTACATAAAAAATTTAAAACTAATGAAATAAGCATTTAAAGGGTACATTTGAGCATACAGTCTTTAAGATTTTTGACGGCTATTGCGGGTTATTTCGAAAAAAAGACAGCTTTTATTTTCATCTCGAATCGTACCCAATTCTAATAAGCACCAGGGTCACCCACAAGTGGCACCAACCTATCAAAATTTTATGAATTTGTGTCCATTAGTTTTTGAGTTACAGTGGATACATAAATGAGGCTGATACACAGAAACGTCGCGCTAAGCATAGTTTTTTTCGTGTTCTAGAAATCCCAAAACATGTAGATTTGTCGAAAACTCGAGTTTCCATTTTCGGCATGATTTCGATATTTTCCCTATACATTACCGTGTATTGCAGGGAAAGCAAAAACCAGGTATATTTTTACTTTCATTGCAATACATGGTTTGGATAGGAAAAGTATTGGAATCGTGTATAATATCGCAACTGGAGCTTTCGACTCATCTACACGTTTTGGCACGTCTACAATACGAAAAACTCTTTTTAGCGTAATATCTGCGTGTGTTTGTTTGTGCAATGTATGCATCCACTCAACTTAAATAATAATTTACTGGATTTCGTAACATTTGGTAGGTAAATCCCTTGTAGATGACCCTGGTGTTGGTTAGATTTTGGTACAATTCGGGTTAGAACAACCTGCCATTTTTTTGCGTAATAGTCCGCAAAAATTACTGTATTCACTGTAACTAGAAAACTAATAAATCAACTTATTTTGGTAGATAATGTGTAGTATATTGTAGTATATGTGTATAATATATATTGTAGTATATATGGTTAATATGATGCTGATTAGATGATTAACGTACTTTCTCTATACATTACCATGTATTGCAGATTCTTCTTATATTAATTGTACCCAAATCTAATCAACACCAGGGTCACTCACAAGTAACACTTGCCTACCGAATGTTATGAAATTCGATTTATAATCGAATATATTCGATTTATATTCAATTAATATCCATTAGATTTTCAGTTAGAGTGGGTGCATACATTGCACAGACACACACACACACAGACGTCTGTTAAACACAGTTTTTTCGTGTTCTAGAGGTCCCAAAATGTGAATATCCGTTAAAAAGTGGCGTTTCGAATTTCGACACGATTGCAATACTATACATTATCGTGCATTGTAGGGATAGTAAAAAAATACATTAATCTCCATTTCATATCATAATTGTTGGTTCTTGAATTGGAGTCTTCCTACTTAACGTTCTTATCTTAAGTTAGATATTGCATTTTCCGCGAGTCATTAGTGCGATAAGGGGAGGGAGGCACTCGTTAAAACTCATTAACAAGAGAGTTATCTTCCTTGAGAGAGATCCGAGATACACTCGTAACTACGAATTTCCATTTTCTTTATTAATTACGGTTCTTTGGTTTATGAATGATTTTTTTCTTTCCCTATAATGCATAGTAATGTATAGAGGATGTATTGCAATCCTATCGAACATCGCAACTCGAGTTTTCGACGGTTCGAGAAAAAACTATTTTTAGTGTGACGTCTGTGTGTGTGTGTCTGTCAGTGCAATGTATGTATCCACTTTAACTCGAAAACTATTTTACCCAATATAGGTAAATTCATCGTGGTAAGTTACTCGTGGGTTATCCTGGTGCTGGTTAGATTTTGGCACGATTTGGTATAAAAGAATCTGACTTTTGTGTGAAATGACCCGCATAAATTGTATTTTATCCCCTTTAGCTAGAAAAAAATTAACTCAATATCACAAAATTTAGCAGATATAGCACATATAAGTTACCTTGGTGCTGTTTAGATTTGGGTACGATTCGGGGGGGAAAAAACTTGCCTTTTTTCGAAATGGCCCGCAAAACTTATCCAAATCCAAAATAAAAGATTATGTTTGCTCAAATGATACGTAATTTTAAGAAATAAAGACCATAAGACCACCCCCATTATTCTAGGATTATCCATTCTCAATATATTTTAGCTTTTCACACCTTTCCTGCACAGCCTTTGAAAATACTGCCCGTTACCCAATGAAAACGAAAATTGAATTAAAAGTGCTCATTCAGTTCCATTTCAAATAAATGTGCGTGTTATTTTGCGCCATTCAACTCCGTTTAATGAATGTCTAAAGATAAAATAAATTTGAGTCTTTAGAGAAATTCATGTACTGCCTGCATCAGAAGTCAGTTGTTTCAAGTACTATTTATATTGTTTATATTTTAGGATATTTTTAATTGTCTTATTATTCTACCGTCAAAACGGATTTCGGCTTTACATTGTTTAAAGACCTATTTCTTGCCTGTTTGACTAAATAAGGCATTGTTGCGCAAGTATTCCGTTATTTCCACCTTAGTGCGCAACACCTCAGATTCGGAAGTGCTGTCAGTCACTGTGGCGCCATGTATAATGGATCCATGAAGTCCGCAAGATGGTTGTCGATAGGGTTTAAACTCGCAGGCTAGGATCTCAGCATTCGGCCATAAGAACGGCGTGCTGGACTTCTGGGTCCCGAATGGTATCTGTGGGAAAAGCCTTTACGGACATCCATAGGGCATCCTGCAAAGGATAATTGGGAAAGTCTTTCAATATCCGATGCCTTCTCCTGAAAACTCTCTCCAGATTTTTGACGAAGAGCCTTTAACTAAACTTTTGTAAAGTAATTGCCTTCCTCGGCTCTTTCGGATTACTTTGTTCTACGGATGAGTCTATTTATGTTGCGGGATAACGTATCCGTACTTATATCTGTCAACCAAGTGACTTAACTCACAATTTGATCTTTCAGTCCCACGGCAATCACACAGGACTGCATTAAGAAGATCAAACTAAATTTATTATGCACTTCACAGAAATGACAGCAGCTTGCTGTTTAAAGCAATGGACAACGTATATACTAAATTGTTATTGCACATGCCCAGAGTAATTTGCAAATCTACAGATTATTACAATATCCTAGGCTGGTGATAATGCTTACTGGATACGCATTTACAAAGTTTATATGCCGTCATTCTGTTACTTCGCCCCGTATTGTTGCCACACTCCGAATATTATATTCTTATTCATCGTTGTATTCTACTCTCTTACTTGAATCCTTCATCATTCCAAGAACACTCTACTCCAACGGCCACTCGGCAAGAAGCCCTCTTCCCTTCCAAGCACTATCTTAAGACACAGCTGAACTTTCTCGATCTGCAACTTCTTCCTTCTCTCCCGTAGGAACACAGACAATGCTGATCAGGTCGGTGATTCGTCTAACAACCGAATCCGTTAAGATCGTTAGTTTAAAGAAACATAAATTAGAGTACAAACTCGGGGAAATATTAATCGAAAGGTTATTTAGACCTGTTGGTTCCTTTCGAATTATTCTCCCCATAGCGAAGTTCCAGGGCTACGAAATCCAGTCGTTTCTCGTCCGGAAGCGCTTGTAAAATATCGGCCACAGGACCCCAAAGAGAAGTAGTGAGTGGGTAGGCTTTTTCCTTTTCGTCCCATTCGTCCTCTTCCGCAATAATATCTAAATGCGTCCGAGAATTCGTCCAAATGCTCCTTCATTCATATGTTCATATGTAGGAGATTTTATTGCAGAAATCCGTTAAGGGAGCTGACGATTTTCGCTCGACAGTCAAGAAGCTCTTTTGTATGGAGGTAATATTGTTTAAAGGGCACATGGAGCATAAAATGGGTCAAATTTTCGAAATTTCAATTATAGTCTTAAAAATAGAGCAAACTCAAACGATTCCAGAAATATATAATTTGTATAGATTTGAAAACTATAAACACCCGAAATACGGCATTTAAATAGGCAAAGAAATAGTGCCACGCCACCCGTATTTAAAGGGGTGTTTTCAAGCGATCGTCCTCACTGAAAAGGACAACTCCTATTATTTTTAACCCCATGATTTATTTCCACTGCTTTCTCCAGTTGCCAAACTACGTTTTCCCCCTTCAGTGTTTTCAGAAGCTGTGTGACCATATTTGATCACTGTTTATTTACAACGCGGTGCTTGTTGTTTTGTTTGCGATTTCACTGATCTCTATTGCTATTGTCCATTTGCTTCTATTTTATTCATCCAATTTTGTTTTTGAACAAAGTTCTGATTCATTTTATTATTTAAATATATCTTTATCTGCTAAATATTTGGAGAATATGCCTAGAAAAAAGTGTTTCGGCAAACGTAAGTTTGCAGGCAACCGGCATATACTCGTAAGAGTGCGATTAGCATTGATGAATATTAGTGCTTCTGAAATGAAGATGGATTTATCTGCTGCTAAAGGTGATGATTTAGAGTCTAAGCAAAGTAAAAATATTATGATTGACTTGGATATATTATTGTTTTCACTGAATAGTTTTGCAAAGTGTAAAAACTGTGGGCGAACTGAAACTTTTGATGTCATTGAAGAAGAAAACAGTCAAAAAGGACTTGCTATTAGTTTAACGTACATATGTACTTCTTGTGGACATTCAACGAGTAAAATAACATCTAAAATATCCAGAAAGTCTTACGATATAAACATTCGTCTCACATATGAAATGAGATGTATAGGAAAGGGGAAAAAAGCTGCAGACACTTTTTGTGCATTGATGAATTTGCCTCCTCCTCCATTTAAATTTAAAAAATTTAACAAAACATTGCTCCCAGCATTATCCGAAGTAGCTGATGAATCAATGAAAAGAGCTATTGCTGAAACTATTACAGATACTGATGGTAACACTGATATATCTGCTGCTTTCGATGGTACATGGCAAAAGCTTAGCCATCCATCACTGAATGGAGTCGTATGTGCTACTTCACTTTACAATGGTAAAGTTATTGACGTTGAATACCTCACAAAATATTATACTAAATGTAGGAATAAATCCATAGGACCCCACAACTGCGTCAAAAATTTTGAAGGGTATAGTGGAGGTATGGAGGTTGACAGTGTCATGAAAATCTTTGAAAGCTCCGAGTCATTGAGAGGAGGGCGGTATGTGAATTATCTTGGAGACTGTGACTCGCGAGAGGTTTCAATAAGGTTAATGAAGCAAAAGTTTATGGCCCTGACGTCGAAATTGATAAACTAGAATGCACTGCTCATGTACAAAAAAAATGGGAACTCGATTAAAAAACATTCGTAATGAATTGAAGACCACGAAACTTTCTGATGGCAAAAAGATATCTGTCGCAAAAAGATATCTGTCACAAAAGATGCCGTCGCAATATAAGCAAATCCATAGATAACATGGCAAAATCCATATGGGCAATTTATTTTCACAAACTTTCAACTGATGAAAACCCCCAACATAGTTTATGTTTTATGGATTCGGAAACTGGGTGTGGTTACAATAAAGCCTTAAACAACGGTGAAAATTATAATCACAAACATTATTTGCCAGAAGCTATACTTTCTGCTGTTAAAAACTTTTTCCGTTCTCTTTCTGACAGAAAACTTTTGAGAAAAAGCACACATGGTAGAACGCAGAATCCAAATGAGAGTTTCAAGCATTGTTTATGGGAACGCTTACCTAAAACTATTTTTGTTTCAATAAGTACTTTGAAATTGGGTTTATTAGATGCTGTGATTTGTTTTAATGATGGTGCTTACTATCGCACAAAAGTTCTAAAACATTTGGGAATTGAACCAGGCCTTAATATGAAATATTCCTTGCGAAAAATCGAAGAGGCTCAAGTTCGAGAAGCATCACTAAGTTTCCAAAATCTCTCTAAATCAGCCAGAGTGAAAAATAAAATGATAAAACAGAAAAAAATTGATGCTGAAATGTTGAAACAAAATGTTTATGGTGCTGGAAGGTTTTAAAATAATATATTTTAAGCATTGTGGGTGTTCATATAATTTTTTACCTTTTCCTCAAAATATGTTTTTTTAATGCTTTGGTACACTTTTATAAACATCTATTTAAGATAGAGAGTTGAAATTTTCCAAAATTGTATAAAAAACTTATTTCTTTAAAAATACCTAACAATGTAAATCTGGGTGGAAAAACTTTGAAAATAATGAGAAATATGTTTTTAAAGATTATAGGATTTTCAAAGTTTTTTAGTAAAAATTTTTAATTTTATTTCTTTTTAACCAAAATTAAAATTGCTTCTTATTATTCTCAAATAATACATTTTCTGCTACCATACCAAATTTTAAGGTGATAAACTCAATAGATTTTTAGAAAAGCGTACCGAATGGACATATTGTTCAAAAAATTTCATATAGATATATAAAAAGTTATTTAGCTCTAGAAAACTAATTTATTCAGCTAATTAATTTCTTTTGCTTTAAATATGGGCTATAATGTATATGTTAGCTGTGGAAAAAAAATCTCAGTTCTAGCTCTATTTTTAAGTCAAATATAAGTCGTTGAATCTTTTGCAAAAATTGCTTCATTTAATGAACGTCGAGATGTTCCATGTGCCCTTAACTCTTCTTGAACGAATTTTATTTTTTTTTTCACCTCTTCTCTAATCTCTTCTTGTCCGGCTTTCATTTTGCTATGTATAGTTTTAATTTCTTCTTTCATCTAGGATTTAAATTATTCCTGCATTGCTTGCATTTGTTCTTTAATATCTTTTTTCATCGTTTCTTGTGCGATCGGCTTTCATCTCGTCTTGTACGAATTTCACCGTTTTTTTCTTTTCGTCTTGGCCGACATGAATCTTTTCTTCCATCGCGTCTTGTTGTCCGTCTTTCATGGCTTTAATCAAATCCATCATGTCTTTAAACTCTTCCTTTATTTTCTAATCAGCACCCTATACGTTTGTTAAGTTTCCAGAAATCATACTTTTGACGTCACTTTGTTACGGCGTATCTTCGGGAATCGTGAATGTGAAATTGGATACAAGAATGAGTCCAATTTTATGGATAAATAACACATTTATTCACAAGCACAGCATAAACAGGAACACTATCCAGTAAAACAAAACTTAAATGCCTCACCCATTTCACAAAATAACTGACATTATTCTCAAAAGATTGATGGAAGTTATTTCACATAACAGCGGCTACTAGTCACAAAACGATAGCAAAATCACAGTTCAATGTAGCTCGTATCACGTCAACTGCAATCTTCGACTGAGTGATGATTCCTTATATAAACTTCGTGGTCCTTCTCTAATCGGAAAGCCGCCAAATGGGCGATACATCGCCAAATCTGGCAACCCTTCTTCGTCACGGGAAAGGATGCTTGTACGGTTGTTTTCGTTGTCTGGTCTTCGAAAGAGATCCCAGAACAAAGTAAGAGGTTCGCAATAGTATATTATTTTCTATTGTAAGATTGGATTTTTAGTCAATTTCTCCCAGTTGCGCAATTGCTCTTCTATGACTCCGGGTGAGCCAGACATCTTGGAGATATGAACACGAGTTGTGCAAGGGCCCCATTACATGACAATCATTTGGGGCAGCAAACCGTTCGTAAAGCAGTTGCCTCAAAATTTGGCGTAGCATTTCAAGTAGCAAAGTCTTTCATAAAGCACGTAGGGCAGCAAAAGGGGATAGCTTTGAAAATTTTAGCCATGTATCCAAAATTTTCATTTGTGGAGGACCACAGTCGAAACTGTGTCGCTACACTGACATCCGAAGTTTTTTTTTATCCCGTAAGAAAGAAATTCGCCGAGTTTCCATATCGGAAGCTATATATATTTTTTGTGTTTACTGTGTTTGTGTGGTAGTGATTAGCAAATACGCATATAAAAAAAGTTTTAGGTAGGGGAGAGGGGGTCACATGAGAGGAATTTACCCTGGATACGATCTTGCCGACTAGCTATATTTTTATTCATCTTTGTTATTATCTTCTGTTACTAGTGGCAAAATGTAGCCAAAACATAGATTTTACTAATTAAGTATCTATTTTTCAGAATCTATTATAGATAGAGCATAGATGATAATCGATATGCATTCAGTGTTAAACTCCAGAGAGGATAGGAGCGTTTACTTTTCACTTCCGCTTCCAAAAATGTCTTGAGACTTCTATTTCTCATGAGTGGATATCGATAGAGCTTAGACGACGAGTCTTATAAATTCAGCATCACAGTCCGGTAAGGGCTCGCTAAGTATTTCCGGAGTTGTTAGTTTCGATTCCAAAATGTGCACTTTCCTTGCAACATTCATTTTCCATGATCGACCTTAAATTGAGCTTAGATAACATCTGATATGGATACAGCTGCCAGTTCCAGAAGGGGTGGGGGATACACTAAGGATGTTCCCTTCCATTTCCCCTCTTCTAGTTCAACTATTTTTTTTGAAATATATATTTTATTCTCTCTTCGTCCGACCTAACCGAAATTGTAAATTAACTGTTTGGACGTCGTGACCAATGTCAACCCATTTAACCCGGAAACCATGAAGACTATACCCGTCTTCTCCTGGCATTCAACTCTCGGAAGGACATTCGGACTGACCATTTTAATGTGCCCACACATCGCGTAATCACCGGAATAGTTTGGGAAAAGTTGGAAATCGAAATTTAGTTTCCAGTGTACAATCTCCGTGCCTTAACCATTGCGCTACCGCGCCCATATATTTTTTACTCAGAATCGGCTATAGATGAGCTTAAATGATGACCGATATAGACACAGTTTCCAAAAGGAGGGGGATTCACCTAAGTCGCCGATAATGAGGGGCAAAATGATGTATTGCATAGGAACCCTGGAAACTTAGAAGCCCGGACTGCGCAAACAGTGTATGATAAAAAGTCAGTAACTTGTAAAATACAGGGTCATATGGGGACCGTGCATTTACTGCACAGGAGCCCAAAATATTCTTTTAAAACTGGAGCTCACTAAGGATTTCCCATTTCCGATTCTAAAGCTGTTACATCAGGTTTAAAAGTTTTCTATTTCCTTGATCCATATATTTCTCAGGAATGAATAGGGTAAAAGCTTACAGAATATGAATACTGATATGAATTCAGCATATAGAATTTCATAGAGAGTCATCAAGTTGAATACATTTTAGCTTCCGATTTTGGAAATGTCATTTGCGTCCCATTATTAAATTGGAAATGTCACATTTTTAAAATATGTATGCACAATAAGTTTTAAAATGCTTAATAGTTTCGTCGAAAATAAAGCGATTTATGCACTTCATTGAAAAGGAGTATACATCATTTACCATCTTCATAAATTTCTTGTTATTATAAGAAACAATCCTTTGGGGTCCAAATTAAACTTTCAAATATTTTTCTTTTTTCTTTTAATTTTTAACAAAATTTACACAAAAAAATCCCGTGGCGGAATACCTAGTATTCTGTCAGCGAACCCTAAGGTTTCCGCGAAACACTAAAAAACGTTGTATTACATATTTATTTATTCCGCATTTGGAATTTCTCTGTATGTCTTCGACTTTAAATAACGTACATTTGTACATTTCTCATTTGTCTGAATTGTGTATAAATTACGGTAAATCGCGAACTTGGATAAACCTAAGTTTATCCGGGTAAAGCCCGCATTATCCAAAAGGGCTGGATAAACCAAAGTTTATCCAACACTGCTTGTATATGTATATATACATATATATATATATATATATATGTGTGTGTGTGTACATGTGTGTGTGTATATATACATAAATATATATATATATATATATATATATATATATATATATATATATATATATATAATGTATATGTGTGTGTGTGTGTTTGCGAAAACGTCTTAGATCTCAATTTCCATAAGTCAACCATAATTAGCAAAAGTGAAAAAACATATTTTGGTATTTAATTAAGAATTTTCTCTCCTTAAATATCTTTAAAAATCTAAGCTACAACATAGGTATAAGTGTATTCGCAGACGTGTTTCGAGGGTTGTGGTTAAGATAACACGAGATAAAAATGGACTTTCTAAATTACTTATATAAATATTGACTCAAGAATCGTGGAATTAATATTTTTCGAAACAAAGCTGAAGCGTCGAGAATATTTATTGGGATTGGAATCTCCTCCTGAAATAAAATATTAGGAAATAGAAGCAATTAGACTAATTGTGTTTAAAAGAAGTTGGAGGGCCAGAGAATAGGCGCGCTCTATTTTATGCAGTTTTATAGGTTGCACAATGATGGGTGCTTTCTAAATAGATTTATATTTCTTTACAACATTTTATTAATTTCAGACAATTTTACGTGTCATTGAAATGACTGGGCGTACTGTAATATCTGTTGACAGTCACGGAATTTGCATTCACAGTTGTGTTCACAGGGAATGGCTGGGGAGGATCCCGCCCGATTGTTTCAAGTTTGAGTCTTATTCTACATTAGTTAAATGTACTTATTATGTTATTGACTTTTTAGGGGTAGTCCTTGAGCATGGATGAAGAGGAGGCATTGTTTTGTTAAAATGCATCAAATAGTAAAAGAAAAAATATTTTTAGCTACCACAGCATTCTGGGTCCTATGCGGCTCCAAATAAAACCATGCGGAGACCCATAAAAAATTATATTTGGACATGAACAATGAAATACAAATATGATATATACGATTGATTATATAATCATTTATATAAATGATTCCATTCCATTAATTTAAATATCATTCATTTTAAATATATCATCATTCCATTCATTAATTCAATTCCATTTGCCAATTTTGATTTAACAATCCACTACTCTCATATAGGTCATTTCTACATGATTACTTCTAGTAACGTTCTGTTCATGTGCGAATGCAATTCCTTTATGGCGCACGGTTTTATTTTGATTCGCATGGGACCCACAAGAGTTATAAAACAGTCGGGCATCTTTTGGTAAAAATAACACGTTTTATTCTTAAACTTGTAGAAATCATAAAATAAACTCCATTAACGTAATTTTCAATAATAAATCAGAATGCATAGGATCCATCCTTCCTACCATCGTCTGCATCCACACACGCCACGCTACACGTACCAACTCGCGCCATCTCCCAGCATCTCGTCTCGTCTCCTCTCGTGCTTTGTACATCGCCTTGTTATAACCTGGTTGCCAGCACCCTCTACCGCCCGTAATCTGCGCGGCTGTTATTTAAATTTAGACTCCTATTTCCCAAGACACTGCTTGAAAAATAAGAAGTTTAGAATAGTAAGTTAATCCTTACAGGGTGTGCTAGCTAAAAGTTATTTTTTTAGCTATACACCCTTCTGGGATCCTAGTGTTCTAGTGCATTTTACCAAAACAGTGTCACTTAAAACGTTTTTTATAATATTTTATTTTATGCTATTAATTTCTTTCCGATTTTATAATTCACGATATCCAATCAAACCTCTTTTTAACCTTTTATTTAATTCATCATGACCTGGATGTCTGTTTCATGGAATTTCTAAAATTGGGTCCACAGCTTTATCCAGTGGAACACTTCTTTTCTCCAATTTGTTAAAATTCTCGCGGATCCTGGAAAAATAAGACCGTAAGTATTTTTTGTTAAATGGCCCGTGAAAAATATCCTTCGCTTTACGCATTCTCTTTATTTTAAGGTAGTTAAAAACCGTCCCCATAAGCTGCCTCACTTCCATATAAAAGAGAAAAAATTTAAACTGATTTACAACAATGGAATTTTTACTGGCCATTCTGGATATGATTCATGGAGGGGGAGGGGGGCAGAATCCACTTAAATTGAATGAAATATCATATTTTTATCGTAAATACGCATGTGTTCAAAATTTCAAAAATACATATGCATCGGCTTAGTAGAAGTGTCTCAGAAATTGATTTCAAGATTCAATGATTTTGAAGTGGACAAGATTTTGACAGAGGTATTTAAATCGGATGGCACAAATCAGAGTCCATTTTGAGCTTGTCATTTGGTCCCAATAGCTTAACGGTAGTGCGTCGACTGGCCAGTTCGGAGATCCAGGGTTCGATTCCCAGTTGGGGAAGCAAAGCTCTTTACAATGGCGCCCGAACCAATCAACCGTGAAGGTTAGTGTTGATGGCCCAGACCACTCGGCTGACCCTAAGGCTTTCAGCAGGTATTTGAGTGGCCAGGAAGGCGTGTGTAAACGCGCTGACGTGTCCTCCTAAATTTAGAATTTAGAAGACACGTACAAGCACCAGCACCACTTACAAATTCGTGACTGAAAAGGTCGCAAATAATATCCCTCAAGTTCATCCTCCTGTCCGGAGAAGTAAATCTCCAGGATGACCTCCCCGAAAGCACAGAAGAACCAAAACATCAAATAAAAAATTTAAAATCAAAACTCTTACCTTTAAGGAACTTCTTCTTCCACAAATATTAAATAAAACAAAATACAGAATAAACACCAGAATTTAGAAGTTAAAATATTACCATTTATTAAAGACATTAAATTTCAAGGAGTATAAACAACTGCTGAATCCTTATCAGCCATGCCACTGGATTCAGGCTCAAAACCCTTATTCAAAATGCCACAGGCTTCAGAGCCGTAATAATCAAAATGTAATAAAATCTGGCAAAACGTTAAATAATAAATATACAAATATGTGATATGGTCAAACAAACTGGAGCGAGCACTCGGAGAGCATTAAAATAGAATATCCAATTTGGTTATAAAACTTTTCAATTTGTTCTTTAAATAATTAATGAAATCAAATCAAAAGTAATTAAATAAATAAATAAACTGGAGAGATAGTCACTTTTGTCATGATATTAGAGATCACAGTTCTTGAGTCAATCAAACGATATTAAATTCAAGACGCCGGGGAACCACGTGGTTCCAAAACAGGAACGGAAAGGGCTTACCTCAAGCCACGAAGAAATCATCACGAAGGTGAAAAATCGTGTTAATCTCAGGACATCAGCAGAGTACTCGGACAGGATTATTTCCCGTTTTCTATGAAGAAAGGTCGGCACACACATTTCTGAGCTGCTCCATTTGCATCATTTCTCGGCGCTCCGACAGGTACAGTCTCGGACCCGACATGAGCCTCGGGCCAATCCCACAGGAAGCGTCGTTGTCACTCTTCGATATGGAGGGCCTCGGATCATCCGTCGTCAGGAGGGCCACATTTCCCCAAGCTCACGGATTTCAAGGAACAGACCTGGCGGCCAAACTCCCGGGGTCCATTGTGAGCGTCGAAATTATTTGGGCTGAAGCCCGAACTGCCGTAGATGGTCTGGCTGTCAAAAGGGGAAAATACGGAAGGGAAAACTGTGTGCGAAGCTTATATGCACACCACCCGGGCGCAGAGAGAGCTAAGCTTTTCCAAATCCAACCGCCAAAATTCTTCCCACGCCAACAATACTCCATCAATGCCAGAAGCCTTTCAGTCGCGCCAGCCGTCTCGACGAAGCAACCTCTACCCAATCTTGACAGCAGAAACGAATATATTGTATATGAAATGAACTTTAGTTTCCTGTTACATCAGCCAAAACGGTGACCTCTAAGTCAATGGAAGACATAACTCTCCGATGCTCGTACGTTTGAAATAATACTCTAAAAAAATTCAGATTGTGTAAAAAGTGTAAATGTTCCAAAATATAAATTACATAAAATGACAAGGGGGGGGGGGTCAAAGCAGAATTAAAATAGTTAAAAAGCTGTATATAAAATTAGATGATCAGAAATACATTATATAAATTTATACATTTAACAAAAAAGTGATGCCAAATCGAATCTTGATATTACAAGTGCAAAGATCTCGGAGGTCTGAAAGTGGCCCTAGTACGGATTCAGTGGGCTCTGGAAGACTGAGCGCCGATTTTAAAATTGAGAGGATAACGACTCAGCAGGACACTAACCTGGGTATAGTAGTAGCAGAAGCCTAAACTGAGGTAAAAATAGCAGGAGGTGGTCAGTCATTTTGTCAGTTGTACGACCATCTGACATTAGAGGGTGGAGAATACAAAGACCACTTTGCCTATCAGAGATGGCAATTTCGTCCCAGTAACTCAACGATAGATTGTCGGCTGGCCAGTTTGGAGAACCAGGGTTTGATTCCCAGTTGCGGCAGCAAGATTCTTTACAAACATATAGGTAGAAGTTCGAAAATTCGCCTGGACATGATTCTGAGGAGTAGAGTAGAACTCCTGATGAGAAAAACGTCTCTGAAATAACGGAGAGCATCCTGTGTTCAGTATTGTTATGAACATTATAATTCCGATCTTTTTGTAACAATATTAATTGCCGATTGTTAAAGCTGTAATTGACTGTATCAAGAAGTACGTAAGTAATAACTTTAACTGTAATACACAATTGAACACTATTATCATTTGAATAATGGATCTTGTTTTAATTTATTGTACACTTTGTAAATAAAATATGTTTTATTTAAATGCTGCCAATGCTTTTTCGTAGCAGAAATGATGATGATCTTACTGAGTTGAGTACATAAACTCTAAGACAAAAAAATCGACGTCCCCCGCAACATTGTCCGATAGTAATGAAACTTTACATGCAAACACCTGCCGACCGAATATACAAATAATCAAAAATTCGCAGCCAATGAATGGATAGTCGGAACTACAGCGCATTGAAACTGAGCACTGTTGTGTATAGAAGGAGCGAACCTCGCTTTCAGGAACAAAACTTGCAATGGATTTCGATTGCTTTTACGTACCTTGATTGTAACAATGGCTCGCCGGCGAGATCGCGGCCATTACCAGCATATGAAAGTGTTTGAAAGCGGGTGTGCGATCGGACTGCATGAGGCTGGGTGGGCACACCGACGAATCGCTCGCCATTTGGGTAGGAGCGATGCAGCAATTAGACGATGTTGACAGGAATAGGTCTGGAATGGCAGATTTCAGCGGCAGGCGGTCAGCGAACGGCCTAGAGCGACGACAGAACGAGAAGATAGAGCGATTGTCACAGCAGCTGTGACAACACGAGACTGGTCGTTATCAACGTATTCGTCGGCACCATCACAGCACAGTGCTACGTTGCCGACATTTTAAGACTCTTTGTATTGCCCTTCCTTTCGAGGCATCCCGGGTTAACTTTTCAGCAAGATAATGCCAGGCCACACACAGCACGTCTCTCTATTGATTGTCTGCATGCTTATGACACACTTCCTTGGTCAGCCAGATCTCCAGATCTCTCGCCAATTGAGCACATTTGGCCTGAGATAGGGCGTCGCCTACGACGATCCCAGAATGTAGACGTATCGTCTCTTCAATTGGAGGCCATTTGGAACGACATACCTCAGAACACTATCCGGAAACTTTATGCATCAATGCCACTTCGAGTAACAGCTTGTGTCAAAGCCAGAGGTAGACTAACTCCATAGTGACGTGCTCACTTTGTGTAGATCTTTCACTGCAATAAATCATCGAATTGTTCTGAAATTCTAATCATTTCTTTTTCTGTATATCCACATTACACGTACCGAATTTTGTCTCATTTGGATAATTCTTTCTTGATACGTCGATGTGTTTTGTCTTAGAGTGTCCATTCGTCAACTGTAAGCATTTTTATTCATTTAAGAACTGCAACTACTTCGAAATTCATTGCACCGTCAGTTCGACTTGTTCTTACAACTGAAATTATGTTGTTTCTGAGGCTGATTATGACATTTTTGCATAAGGATATCTTGTGGTGAACCCCTAAAACTTTGAATGCTTTTGACTAATGAACTGATGTCTATAAAGCCACCTAACAGTTTTAAGTATAATCTGAAAGTTTATCTATATTCATATACGGATACGGAAGTATTTTTATTTCATAATTCTAAGTAATTATATATAGTTTTTGTTAATAATTGTATTGCACCGGTTGTCAATCTTTTTCTAATTATCACGTATTAATATTTTCCAACATAGTTGAAAAGTGCTTATGACTTTGTTCATTCTGTTTGTCTTTTCGCACGATAAATCAAGTAAAAATGAATTTATCAAAAGAAAATTTTAGTAGGTTGTTGAGACCGTCTGTGAGACATATGGGAATGTAAATGAATAATATCACCCAATTAGTTTTAGATTGAACCCGGGTTGAAAAAATGAAATATATGGAACCCTATGGGACCTAATTTTTTAAACAGTTTTTAAACAAAGTTAAGATGCACAAATTGCTTCGAAAATGTTAGGAAATATTTACATTATCCAATAAAATATGTAAAAAAAATTTCAGCAAAATAAGTTTGGTAGTTTCTTAAATAAAAATTAAAATAATAATGGCACCCATATTATATGATGAGATCACGTTACCCATTTCAAAATAAAATAGAGCATTCCTCTTTTTTCTCAGTGTCAAAATCGTGATTTTTAAAGTTCTTTTAAATTTATATAGAGTATTGCATCCGTCGTCAAACCCCTTTATTATTAAGTATTTTCCGTGCATCCATATTCTGCGCCAAGGCAATTGGAATATTTTTTGTTTAAATGATCATCCACCTTTGTATATTTGTATAAATAAGCCTAATTTTAATGGATACATAATGTAAACAATTGATTGTAAGAATGGCTGAATTTCTCTCACACAAAATTATTTTGCTCTGGAGTCTGAAATAAAAGTGATATGAATGAAATATTCACCGCTTTTACATAGAGAATCAGACGATTTATATTTCGATGACGTTATTTGAATCAAATTCATTTTTTTCGATAAAGTTTCAAGTTTTCAAATATAATAAATGATTGTACTGCAATTATTTAAAATATATCAGCGCTGAATGTATCGCATTTTAGAGATGTTTAAATAACATTTCATTTCCGTTGAAATGTGTTTTATAATCAATGCTTTATGCATGATTGATTTTTCTTGTTATAGTGTATCTCAGGGCTTGCTAGTTCCTAGGCCGCAATTGTATTTTACTAAAATTTTTTGTTTTGTGTTTATGGTGTGTTTTGCAGTCTGTTGATCCGCTTACCTGTATTGTCTTGTTTGTTGTATTAATAAATTTAAATTCGTACTTGAAAAACAATTGAGTTGTAATGTTTGGTAATGTGTTCAGACCCTCTTCATTTTATTCAGTTCATATTATTTGTGTAAAATTACCAAAAACCAGTTCATGGTTCGAGAGCGCCTAACACGTAAACCTACGCTACTTCCGGACTTAGACATCCTTCATAAGCTAAAGCTAACAAAGTAAACCATGATGTTTTTATAAATCGCAATTATTTTTTTTTATTTTCTAGCACGAGGTGACGTACTTACGGGTGGTAGCCATTGACAGAATCCGATCAGGGAGCTCATATTAAGGTCCTTTGCTGACGTCAGAGCTTCAAAAATGATCAGGTACGTTTTAAATGCTTTATAACAATTCCGCGAAGACGGAGATCCGAGAAAAGCAATCGTTTAAAACTTTGGACACTGTATTCATCAAGTGTGCCATGAAACTCTAATCGTTGACGTTTTTTAATAATAATGAATTTGAAAATACTTTTTAAATGAACACTAAATATCATTTTGATAGAATTTGTAAAAATGAAAATGTGGAAAAGAGGATTTTGAAGTTAATACTGCATAGCAATTCTAGGATACCTGTTTAAAAAAAAGGCCAAAACTGTGTTATCGTCTGAAAGTAAACATAGAATTTAAAACATAGGAAATATAGGATATACATATACATAGGATAAACATATTTTAAACTTAGGAAACATGGGATATACATATACATAGGATAAACATATTTTAAACATTCTAAACATAGGATATACATATACATAGGATAAATATATTTGAAACATAGGATATACATATATATAGGATAAACATATTTTAAACATAGCAAACATAGGATTGATTCTATGAAAGTAAAGAGTGTAAGTCAATGAGCGAGAGTCAATTAAATGTTAAGAGTAATAAAGAAATATATGTCCTCTATATGAGAGAGAGTGTAAAAGGCAGCTTATTGAAACATCCGGCTCCGCATTGTTGGTAACGTTTTTCTTGGAGCTGGTACAATAATTTAAAATCAATAATTTAGTCTGTGCCCGACACATTATATAAAAAGTGAAGGAAAATGTAATAATAGCACTACAGATGTGTGGTTTATTTATATCAAAATTAAGCCTTTATATATGAAACATGCCCCTGCATCTCTGAATTCCCAATGGGTGGTGACTTTTTAAACTACTTTTCTGCAAAATCGTTTCTTTATGTTTTTAACGTTATTCATATGCTAAGTTTTATCCCGTTTTGACAAAATTCAGGAGACATTAAAGGTGAAAACTGCAATTATGGCCACCTTATATGCAAATTCTAGTATCGCTAGAAAATACTAGAATGTATGATTCATCAAGGATAATAATGACGAAAATAACTGATTATAATTGAAACTGTTTCCACTAGCTGTTTTAGTAAAGTATCTTACTTTTGAAGGTTATCCTAGGTATTCAATCATGGAAATAAATTTGCGCGAAGGAAACCTTAAGCAACCTATATAAACACAAATAACAAAATGATGCAACATACAGTTCTTTCGAGGTTATGCTGGATACTCTTTATACTACGCTTTATACTAAGCTTTATACAGGGATACTCTTCATGCTACGCTTTATACAGGGATATGCTTTATACTACGACACACATTTAGAGCTTTCCATGGATGAAGAAAATCCCAGAAGAGTAGCATTTATGAATGCTCTATCCAATTTCATCTCAGATCATTTACTTATTTCCTTCATTTTAATTTCTTGGGCGCTTCTTAAATTATCTTGCTCCATTATTTTATGCACGTGCTCAGTGCAGTCTTGAAAAGGCCATTCCTCAGCTATACCCATTTATACGCTCTTATAGTTTTAATAAATTTTGTATTCTCATCGTCAAAATTCTTATATTTCTTAAATGGTAATGATGCAAGTTATTAACGTATAAATGTATTAGCTTCCATTACTTTTAATTGATTTTCTAATTCTGTCTATATATATATATATATATATATATATATATATATATATATATATATATATATATATATAATGTGTGTGTGTGTATAATCGGTCTACTAATTCTCAAGTTCTCGTTTATTTCATATATTCCCTATATCTCCCTCCTTGCTTCATGGTTGATACATAAATATTATTGTCTGTGCCAAATCAGCAATCTAATTTAGAAAATATGGATAGTTAAATATATGGAATGAAATTCTTTTGGCGGTTTTCTCATCAAGCAAAATGATATAAAATGTTAGGCTATCATCTGATTTTGACAGGTGGTCATCGACTTGAATGTGGTGCTGAAAATGAATAGACGATACGGCATCTGTTCAAGATTGGGATAAAAGTGACGTGTCTTACAAATCAATTTTAGCAAGGATACGCTGGATTCCCTTTGTCCGTGCAAGAGAATTAACAAACCCGAAGTCCAAAAGTGGGATGGGTACAAAAAAAAAGGAAAAGGAGTCCAAGACCAGGATTAAAAGAGGACCCATCAGAAAGTAGCATGAAGAACAAACAGCCTAGCCAATCCGAAACGAGAAGTCCACACACAAGATTGGACAAAGCACGACAGGAATACCAAACAAGTCAGAACAAGAAATAAAGAGACTTAAGAAAAATAATTATCTTAAAACGACTCATTAGAGCCCCAAATAAATAGACCTAAGAACGTTGAAACATTTACAGGGCACTTTGCCAGACCGCGGTCAAAAATCCAGGCAGCTGTATGCTGCAACATTGTGTTATGTGTGCTTATTGCACTTATTTCCATAAAATTTGGCGCATCCAAAGAGATTTATCAGAATCAAACTAAATTTCATATATGTGAGTGCAACGTTGATATAAGTAAGTGATTACAAAATCAAAGCGAAAGGATCATTTATTACAGGAAAAACTGGAAATGAATGGAGGTTCTAGTACCCTGTTGGACCACCTCTAGCGTTAATAAACGATGCGATACGGGCGGGCATTGAAGCATACAGGTCCCGTAGGGTGTCCTGCATCATCTTATTTCACAGTTGTTGTAACCGCGCCTCTAGTTCAACCAAACTCATGGGCTGTCCAACTGTTTGTCCCAAGTGATCCCAAACGTGCTCGATCGTTGACAAATCTGGGGATCTGGCAGGTCAAGGAAGGTGGTAATATGGCAGAGGCATTCCTGTGGCATCCTTGCTGTGTGTGTCCGAGCACTCCCCTGTTGAAAATGCTTCCTGGGAGCCCTGCCATAAGTGGCAACATATGTGGCTGAGGGATGTCATGAACGTCCCGCTGGGCTGTCATGGCTCCGTGGATCAATATTAGAGGTGACCTGGTGTCGTATGTGTAAAAGCGTTTATGCTTTCACATTCAAATGTAGTGTATAACACAAATATTATCCAAGTGATCAATTAGTGGTAAGTACTTAACTCCAGAAACGAATCCGTCTCCCTGGTGAGAAACAAAACTACTACTCAATGGCTGGTAAAATATAAATGGCAAGTAAAACAACACGTGAAAAGAAGACTCTATAATTTTCATTATTGTAAAGGAACATTCTTTAATTGCCTTTATGAAACACATATAAGATATTATTTGAGATCAAACACATTTTTCCAAATATGGCAATTCTAACTCTTCTAATCATGAGTTAGACTACTCAAATCACTATAACCAGCTTGGTAATCTTTAAGTATATACATTATTCAATTTTAATCATATTTCATACAATAATATAGGCCAAGGGAGATTGATACAGATATTTTAGTTTTAAGCTGGCTTTTACATTGAAAATTTCTCTAGACATCTCGCCAGCAAATAATTTAAAATCTCCCTATTAAAGGAAAAATACATACGAACCTAAAATGCGGTTCGGAGGGGCTCTGTCGGTCGAAAAACATCCTGAGAGCAATTTTTGTAAATTTACTTTTTAAATTTAAAATAGTTTCATTCTTAAACTATAGCACAAATTCTATATGCGACCGACAGACCTCCCGTCCATGGTAAGCTCTCCTTTCTTCAAGCGCGTCCCTCTACACTTACTTTATTCTGACGTCACAACACACATATCCATAACACACGTACATGCAGAACATTGGAAATAATCAACAAAACCAAATTAAAACCTCAACGGATTTTTCTCTCTCTCAGCTGGCAACGCGCCGCTCAAGGACACGAGCACTTCATACATTGACCTATTTCCACTGAAAATCGGCTGAGGGATTCTACATTTACATGACATGAAAAAGAGCATTTTAAAACCAAAATATACTTTCAGATCTCGATACCACATATGCTACGGCACCCTATACCATTACACCAGCTGTGGGAGCGGTGTGCTGCTGTAAAGTGAAGGAAGAAGTGAAGAGTTCACTACGGGATCTCCACACACGTACACGGCTGTCATCACTGCCCAAACTGAATCTTGATTCATCGCTGAAGACGACCTGGTTCCATTCAGTTGCCGTCCAATCTCGCCGAGCTCGACAACACTCTAAACTGAGGCGACGATGGGTGAGTGTCATTGGCAGCACATGTAATTGGCGCCGCGATACCAAATGTCCTTCAGCCAGGCGCCTCGCGAAGGTGCGGATAGACACAGGGGCCAGAAGTGAAGGTGCTGCCTGTGTCCAGATAGCGGACAATGATGCAGTTGGCGCTGTGCGTGCGTGTCAGGTGATTTGACAGTCTTGTCAGCTACTGGTTTTCAGAGGGCGTCCTGAGCCTGGTCGTCGTGTATGCGACGTCTCTCTCGTTCACTGGGCCAAGCACCTTCTCACAGTAAAGTCAGAACGACCTAGTTGGCGGACTACTGGTCGAGCTGACCACCCGGTTTCCTTCATCCCGATTATTCTTCCCCTCTCGAACTCTGATAGCTGATCATATTGTCTTCGATGGCGGCGTAAGGGCACCCCTAATGAAAAGGCGTCCCTCTGCAACAGATTAAGTACAGGCAAAAAACCTCTACGTACGTTTTTCTGCGCCAGGAAGAACGAAGTTCAACGCCCTCTGGGGGCATTACGCAATACGCAATCATAGTGTATTTCTAACCATTTGCATATCTACCTATCGCGCGCATTTATGCCATGTTTTGCCACGATCCCACAATTACTTCTTGGTGAGCAAATTTTTATGGCAATGAGTGTATATATGTTGCTCAAGTTTCTCTTATTTTAAGTATGTTTACTTAGACATGTTGTGAAGAGCCAGACTATGTAAGATCATCGCTGTCAATTCATTGCTGTCAATTCATCAAATAAGATCATCGCTGTCAATAACTGCGGTGTCGTCTTGCACAACTGCGTAGGTTAGGAAGGGGGACATGCAAGTCTTTTATGCGTAGAACCGTTGTTACGGGTTCTAATGGTCTTGCTGTCAAATTGTTTTCCGCCTGCCGCACGGGGTTTTGCACCAGTGTGACATTGTATAAAAATAGTGTATACACTATTTTCAAAGATGGGAAATATAGAGATAAATTAAAGGAAATTAAAAGCGCATGAAACAGGGCACCGGCTAGTTTGAAAAAATACAGTATTGGAGATTTAAAACGGGGCATTTGATGACAATATAGCACGAAGCTCGATGCCAAGAAAACTTGCCACAACTGTATTCCAGGAAACAGAAAGGAGGTCGGAACGAGCCACTAATAACTTTACTTCAGACGAGCCAATGAGGAGTAAGCTAATTGATCCATCAAAGGCCGGGTCTAGAGTGTCCTTACATTGGACAGTCGTTGTCTTCCACCCGAGCTTCCCTTTATTTTCTTCTTTCATCTTATGAACTCCTTTTTCTTGATCTTCCTTTTCGCCTGAAGTTTAAAGGGGGGATTACTATCCTCTCCTGGGCACTTCACTAAACCCACCCTGCCTTGAGCCTTGAGCCTACATTGGACAGTCTACAATTTCGTATCCATTCCTTGCAAAATATTGATGGATGCACGATGTTCAAGTGAAAGTAATAAAAATGATATTAGTAGATAATAATACGCTTTGTTCTATGCCAATGCTGATAACACTAATACTCCATACTACATGTGGAAATTCCAAACTCCACTACGGTGAGATACACATATTTTCACCCCTCCCCCCTCTCTCTTTACTTTCAAGATGCGCTGTCATTTCCTAGAAACGGACAAAAATGTTGATAAAGTGTATTTTGATGAAACTTGAATTTGGTATAATATACATAACAATAAAGTGATAGTAATGGCAGATAATATGAATGTAAATAATATCCCTTTCAATATATATATATATATATATATACATATATATATATATATATATATAGATATATATATATATGTGTGTGTGTGTGTAAATAAAGATATTATCTATAAAGAATAAAAGTTGGGTAATGGATTACACGTATTATTGTTTAATGTAAAGAAGCTCCGCGCCTTGATTGCTGGCGCTCACCAACCCCCTTAAGTAGCTCTAGCACTTTTAGAGATCGCTTCGCGAGCTTGTTCCGATTGTTACGTAATAAGCCCGTTAGGGCCGTTTCCTGTTCGCTAGTACTTAGGAATCCCAGATCTCGCTTATTCAGCTATACGTTTTGCCGCTTGTCCTTTACAGTGACAAAAAGTCTGGTTCAGTTTGTTTAAATCAATAATTTAAATATTGCTTCTTTTGAAATGGCAAAAACGTTTTTAACAATGAAAGTTAAATCACTTAAATATTGATTATTTCGAGATGGCAACACCGTTTACAACAATGAAAGATTAGATTTTGAAAATAAATGACAGAAAATAAAATTTTCATACAAAAGTAGTATAAAATACTTTCATTTCAAAATTGTATAAAAAAATAGAAATTTTTATTCGTTTATAACCGAAATTAGGAGCGATACGTGGCAATATATTCTAAATCATTATGCCAAATTGCATATCATTTGATGCTATAGTTTTAGTTCTAGCCTTGACAGAAAATCTCTCTATTTTCAAAGGAATAGGTTAGCGAAGGCGGCCTAGCTTTCTTTTTAATATAGAGAGATAGTCAATTTCCTTCGGGCAGCAGGTATGTGGAGATATAATGTGACAACAATATACGAACAAATTACACTAAAAAATGTACCAATAAATTTGGGGGGTGTTTCACCTTGACAACTACACCATATGACGCACAATATTATGTTACTTGTGGCAAAGTCTGCATTGCATATCGAACTTTAAGCTCATCCAGATGTCCCAAATGTGGAATCGAGTACTTTTCAATGGCGACTGCTAGTTTCTGTGAAATTATTGTTGATGCTATACTTGTGACAAAACCGACTTCACAGTACCGAGGTTATTGAAAAAAAAAACTGTAATTCTGCGCTATATTACATAGTCCATTCATTTAAACGCTATTAATATTTAAAGAGTAACAGTTTTATAGATAAAGCGAGTGGTTTGAATTCACATCCATCCATTTCGAAAATTTCTATTCATGTGTTTCCATATTTCAATAGAAATACATAAATTGATAATCATAAAAGCACAGTGTGGGAAAATATGTTTATTTGCGATTAATCGACGTACAAAAACATAGGTTTCACAGTCTAATCGCGTACTTAAGGTAGAGGCATTTCGACAGGCCACTGCACACCAATAAGAGATGTGCAACCGGTCACTTCACTCAGGACGATGGTGGTGACCAGTCATTGAATCGAAGAGTACGCTAGAGTGCTAGAAACCAGAATATTTTGCTGAATAGTGATATATCTATATGGTTGGACAGGTCGAATAGTATGAGTGTTAAATAATTTTATTTGTTTCTGGATAATATAATAAAGCAGTGTTTTTACGGCCAGTATATCTCGACCGAAGGAATGATAAAAGCGAAACGAACACAACACGAAACGGACAGTAACTTCCAAAACTGTATCATTGTTCTTGCTATTGACTATTTGATCTGAAACTAATTACAACAATGTTTTTTGTTCTGTAATATATTTTGTCCAATAAGCCAACGCTTTTTAACGTCAAGTTCATGATCAATGACAATGTGCAGGAATCTGTAAATCCATTTCCTCCACTAAATTTACTTTGATTCCTAAATACCTTTGGTAGGTTCTATGTTTCCGTTAGCAACTATACATGTTCATTGATGTGCAAAAAAGGTGCCGGCATGGATTTTATAAACTATGTGTTATATTTTATATTAATTCACAGGCGCAAAATTCGTTCTGTGATATTTTCATTTTGCATGTGAATCAAACTTATTTTATAGCTTTTCATAAAGCATCATTACATGCGTCTTTCATAGTCTTTCACAAGGTTTTTGCGCTCTTGGTCTTGCTTTTTAACCATAATCTTGATTTTATTTTAAAACGAAAAGGCAATATTGTGTTCCGCTCAGATCTTCTTTCATTCGCATTCCCTTCGTACTATTAAAAATGAATTAAACGAGTACGATGCACTACTTTTAATATTTTCTTCCAAAATAAGGAAGAATTCATTTCGACCTACTTTAAACTTCACTTTTCTTACCCACTTTTGAAGAGCTCAAAATTCAATAAATTCCGTAACATAAAATGTTCTACAGACAATTATTTCATTATATATATATATATATATATATATATATATATACACAAGGTAGGATCAAAAAGTTCGGAGACTGTGCTAATATCTCCAACCCTGATTGGAGAAGAGGGGATCTATTTTACCGTGGCATAGATGCATATGTGACACGAGATGTGACAAGAAGGAAGCAGGTCCGCAGTGCAGGATTTTCCAGACCATGCGTGTCAGTAAACATTCGCCGTTCGCGTTCGCCTGCTGCAGCAGGTGCAATGTTTCTGTCGGCGATTTCCCCAAACGCTGACAGAATTTGATATTCGCACGTTGTTCTTCAAACGCCATTTTCATTTTCGATGAACGCGAACGACTACAGTGCATTGACACGCTTTGTCTGGAAGAAACACATGCTTCTTCCATTTTACATCTCTCGTCACATGTGCCTCTACGTCACGGTAAAAAAGTTCCCCTCTCCTTCAATCAGGGTTAGAGATATCGGCAGAGTCTCCGAACTTTTTGATCCCACCTTGTACATAATATATAATATACTTTCTCTTATCTAAATTATATCTTATTGTACCGTATCTTTAGTTTCTATTTGCGAACTGCATGATAAGGTTTTGTCTGCATATGTTTTTTTATTTTTTATCATCTATAATATTCCTTTCTTAAAACATGTTTATTAAAGGCCTATTGTTACTTTCTTTCAGTCTGTTCCATATTAACCCGCTTTCTTAATTGTTTTTATAATGTATCGGATCTCTGTATAATGTTTCAATCACGTGAGTTATTTTATGCTACGAAATACATTTAGAGCTTTCCATGGATGAAAAAAAATCTCAGACGAGTAGCATTTATGAATGTTTCATGCAATTCCATTTCAAGTCATTTACTTATTTACTTTATTTTAATTTTTTGCGGGCTTCTTGCATTATCCTGTTCTATTATTTTATGCACGTGCTCACTGTAGTCTTGAAAAGGCTCAGCTATCTTTGCTACCCATTTATACGCTATTAGAATTTTAATAAATATTGTATCCTCATTGTCAAAATTCTTATAATTCTGAAATGGTAATGAACTTGGGATGCAAGTTATTAATGTATAAATGTATTAGCTTCTACCTTTTAATTAATTTTTACTTTCCTTATATACATAATGTATAAGGAAAGTATTGTGACGGGGTCGAAAATTCGAAATCGAGTTTTCGACGGGAGAGCACGTTTCAAGCATCCCTGATCACGAATCAAACATTTTTGAAGTGATGTCTGTGTGTGTGTGTGTGTGTGTGTGTGTGTGTGTGTGTGTGTGAAAGTATGTGTGTATGTGTGTGTGTGTGTGTGTCAGTGAGTCTGTGGAGACGATAACTGACGAACGAATGGACCGATTCGAACCGAATTTGGTACAAAAATCACAATCCGTAAACACTGGAAGCCTATTGTTTTTATACACAATCGAATGTTCAGAACCCCCCTAAATTTTCGAATGAAATTTTGAAAAAATCGTCAAAAAATTAAAACCACTAATAAAGTTACGCAAATAGACATTTCTTATGTAATTTTTCATTAGAAAACGATTGACATAAATTTTAGAACGCTAACGTGAACCGTTCTCGAGATATTGTACATTTTTTAAAAAAATTATCAAAAAGTCATATAAAATAATAAGAAAAATAT
>OX578143.1:149251096-149291891 GCA_951213105.1 Amaurobius ferox
AAGTTTTAAAATATTACCGAAGAATGTATTGCATTTTAGATATGTTTAAATAAAATTGCATTGAAGTTGGAAAGTGTTTCATAATCAATGCTTTAAGCATGATTGATCTTTCTTGTTATATATCGTGTATCCAAAAATATTAGTATCATCTTATTCTATCATAATTTATTTTATCTACTTTTATATTAAATAAAATAAACTGAGTTGCATAATTTTTAATAACACGCTCTTAAAAAATATATGGGGTGTATAGGAAAGTCCTTATTGAGGAAATTTCTCAAGAACGAAAAGTGCTACCCTCATTTTTAATGAGTGCAGCTAAATAGAAAATCTCAGTGGTGCTACAATTTTTTGCTGGATGCCTTGCTTTCTTTTAGCGATAGAGAAAAAGTCAATTACAAAGTTGTAGAGCGTTGCCAAAAATGAGTATAAAAATGTGTTTGTCCGATAGAAAATAATTGAAATAATTGTATAATAAATATTTTTGAAAGCATGCTATTCTTTAAACTGCAAAATAGTTTAGCGACCGATTTGATAAATTTGGTTTGATGGTTAACAGTTTGATTTGACAATATCTTCGAAAACATCGCCGTAATCGAAGTCAGAATGTATGTAGACTAATCCGAGGTCAAAAGAGCATTTCATCTGCAGTGTTGGATCCTTCTGCTATGTGTTTCTGACTTCGTTTTATTTTTATCTCGATTTTCCGAAACACATCAACCATGTTTTCTCATGAAGTATAATGCTAAAGGATCTTTATGTTTGGAGAGTGTCACCGGAATACCAGTGCAGCAGAACGAATCTACGTTTCCCAACGCAATGCATTCCAATGTCTGAGTAGGTTAGCGTTGTTTTATTTTTGAGGATATAAAACATTTTTTCAGCTTTTTTGGTCGGGAAAAGACACATGTTGATACAAACTTGGCAACGCTGTACAACTTTATAAATGACTTTTTTTGCTATCTCAAAAAGTACGCGAGATAATCCTCTCCCTCGCTGGCCCCTATAAAAATGAGGGGCCAGCTCCCTAAAAGTTGACTCTTCATTTAAGGGTTTCCGATGCATCTGTATTAAAAAAAATGGTCTTTTTTTCTCGAGACATTTCCCCCGATATACGGACTTGCTGGGCCAACCTGCATTCACTGAATATATTTTAGTCATCGAAGCATACGTTTTGAATGACGCACAGATTAGGTAGGTTGTTTCCATCTGTGGCGTTCGGTAGAATGAAGCGAGAAAGAACTACTCACAAGAAACTTTCAGAGTACACTGTAAGGTTTAACTATCTCCCGCAATGACAATCCCGTCCGTATAACTCGCTCTTCCAGTTCAGGCGGTCGTGCAATTCGCGAACGTCCTGCATTGCTGTTAGCGATGGCGAACGATCCGGTGTCTCGCAGTCGTCGATCGACACTGGCAAAGGTAGGATGACTGGGAATACGACGCGTTGGAAACCGCTGCCCCTACAATCTTCGTCCATTCCCTTTAGCTTCACCGTATAGGAGGTGCATGTCGGCCAATTCCTCGTAGGTGTACTCCGCCATAGCATTCACGCAACGTGTCGGACGATGTTATCACGGGAATAACTTTCAGCGTTGATGTTGTGCCGGTTTTTAAAGGGCAACTTGTGCTCTGATTGGCTATCGCCGGAACCTACTAGGAGCCAGTTATGCTGATTCTGTTCCCTGGACCTTTGTATACGGTAACTGCGGTCCTGTCTGACATAGGAGATACTACGTACACAATGACGTCCGAGGCGCTGACTGCGTCATGCTCGACGCGGTTCGACATGCCTCTTTTCTGCCTCTCAGATTGCAATGCGACCCTATGTTCCATGGTAATTATTGCTCGTCTGTTGGGGTACTATCACCCCTCTGCTTTTGTGAAAACAATTCCAAATCACCCTGTATATACGGTGATTATAATTAAAGTGGCGATTTTAAAACGCTGTAAAGTAAGAACTACTGGTCAGAATGACCTGATATTTGAACTGAGTATACATGAAGAAATGGAATTTTATTTGGTGAAAAAAAATTACTTAACCGATAAGTTACTGTATAGAGTAATTACTGTACCGATAAATGGCAATGTATGAATCCAACATTCAGTTTGCTTGACGAAGAACGAAAAAATGAGCCGCTATGTCGCGCGCGGTAGCACACCTCTAATCTGGAGGTGTGCTCATTAAGACTGGACATGCACACCGCCCATTACAGTTGTGATGAAAACGAGGAGTACATGCAGTTCTCATTGAGTGCCTTGTCATGACTCTGTCACTAGAAGAACGCGCTTTGCTCCTAAAACTTTTCTACCAGAACTGTGACTGTGAGTTAACTGCTCTCAGGAGTTTCAATGAACTTAACTGACTTAAAAGTATGCATTACGCACCACATCAACAGCATCACTCCGATACACTCCGATCTGTTGTGGAACATGTTGTGTTGCGCTTCCAACTTGTAGTCGCGTGCGGTGGACAGCATATTGAACATTTCTTGCGTATATCGTAGGTGTTTGTTTCATGTTTTCATGATGTTTCAATCCATTATTAAATTAAGTGATGTTGATTAAATTGTCGTTTTCTTTAGTTGACTATTGGTTTCTTTCGGCTAACAACACTCCGTGTTTGGCACCTACATACAGCGCCGTCTATCGGTGCATTTTTGAATTATTTATTTTCCTTCGCAAACAAAATCCCATTGCTTCACGTATACTAATGCCAAATTTCAAGTTATTCTAACCAGTGGTTCCTATATTACAGCGTTTTAAAATCGCAACTTTAATTGTAATCATCTTGTATATATATATATCCATTGTTATGCGATAAATAAAATTTTCAGTTTCACTTCAATATGTATATATAAAAGAGAAGCAGTTTTAAAACTGTCTTACAGTAATGGGATTTTTACGGGCTACTCTGGGCAGGATTTTTTGAGGTAGGGGCTAATCGATTGAAATTGGATGAAATGTTGTGTTATCATCGCTAAAACGTACGTTTGTAACATTTCAAGAAAATCGACTCTGTATAAATGGCTCGAAAATGTATTTCAAGCTTTGCCCCAAACAGAGACACCAACCCTTTTAACATAGTGTAAAAATCACAATCTTAAAGTTTTATTAGGCTATTATAAGACTCATTAAACCCATTAAATATTTCCCACGATTCAATCAAATATTTTGCAATATTTAACATCACTGCAAACACTTCGATACCGCACTTTATTGATAAACAAATTAGCCGCGTAATTTCTCATTGCAAAATCGATATTGGCAACATATCTCGGCTGAATTCTGCGGAGGCCACTTATATTTGTATTTATTGGAGAATAAAGTGCCCGATCCATTATTAGATCTCGCAGTTTGGATTAAAGAAATCTTCACTTGGGAACAAATAAATCTCTTAGGTTTGAATAAAATATTTTTGATTTTCATCCTTAAAGATTATAACGCATAAAAGATATTACAGTGACGTCAAAATTTGTAATTTAAGTTTTTGAATTATTTGCGTATTTAGAGCATATCTGATTTTGAAAATTTGTCTCTGACGTATTATCAATTCTCATTGATCTCACTTTCCGGCAACCAAAGAAAGCCAGATTAAGAAAAACCACTTTTTAGTGGTTGTCTGAGCATTGCGGAGTTCCAGGAAATGAAAAAGCGGTCAAAAAGGGTGCTAGGGTCGAGCATAGATTCTCGAACCTATGACTTTTCATTCAGCGCAGCTGTACATTAAAATGCTACACAAAAAAGAAATGAAGGCCAAATCTCTGGAGGGAAAGTCATGAAGCGTGCTCAGCAAGAACATTTCTGTCATTCCAGTTGCCCGGTTCAGAGCCCTGACGGGTCATGACTGTCTCAGGACTCATCTCCGTCGAATTGAACTTGCTGCTTCCGCGTATTGTATTTTAAGTGACCAGGAAAACATTTGGACGAGTGCCCTGCACTACTGATCTTTAACTCGACCATTGAGAAATATTGGAGAGCTCGCTGTCTAATGGCCTGAAGAACAAAAAATTGTCATTTCGTACGTACAAAATATTGGTTAAAACGATACGAACTATGCGATTCACGATCACTTCAATTATGAGTAATAATTTATTCCACAAAATAGAATTATATTTATAAAAGAATAAACAACTCCAACTAAATGTTTCTTTTTGTTTACCACAAACCCATTATGTATGGGGGATCGTTACGCACAATTACATATATTTTTTAAGTCATGTCTTGCTATAGACAAGTTACCTTGTTGGGAGACCCATTATAGAAAACAATACATACATATTTTCTAAATGTGCGACATTTTAAAAAATTAAAAATTTCACTTTTAAAATGCTGTGCTCTAAAATGCTAAAACTTTAAAATTGTGTGGTACTCATTTACTTTTTGTGTTTCATGTATCATTTATATCTTGGAATATGAAAGTATGCATCCCTAATTTTAATAGTGTTCTTCAAAAAAACTTACACTCAATGTATATTCATCCCATAAAAATGGTGTCGAAAAATACATATTTTTTAAATATATCAATATTTTTCAAAATTATAATGCTACAACTTAAATAGAGCGCGCAAAGTTTTATAGTACATGTTCTGAATATTGAAAATATACCAAAAATATGTATGATTATTGTCCATTTAAAAAGTTATTAACAGTTGTAATCTGAGAGAAAGTCAAATAAAGTTTTCATTTTATTCAAAGAATTATGGAATAATATATACTCTATAAAATTATTTTTAAGGAGCACTTTGGTTTAAACTTTTACTTACAGGTGGGACAGCGTCTATTCCAGCGTCAATACCCCTTTGCAGACGCCAATGTCTGCAATCGCACTATTTGGGATAGGGTATGTCAAATACCTGTCTTTTCGTTTGGGATGGACGCTCCCACCCGTAAACTAAAGGTTAAGATAGCCATCTGGAACTTCGGAAAGGAAGTTCGAAGAATATGTACACTTGAAATTAGGACATAAAAATCAATTTTTGGACGCTACACTTGAAATTTTTGTGTACCGATCCCCCTTAAATAGTACTTTCAATTCGTTTAAATATGCGAGTGTAAGCGGTGCTCTCGTGTCACGTACAGTTATTAAATAAGTTAACTATGTTACATAGAGCAGTTTTTACGTATCGTATCAACTTTGGGAACACCATCTCAGTGTACTGATTCGGACCTGGTTCTCGGAGATTAACATGGGGACACGCAGCTCTCTTTTCGCACGCCAGTATTCGTTCTGAAAGTGACGTATGTTGCGACTTTAATTGCGATCCACCAATGAGGCAGGTGTCTTTCATTCAATGAGGACTTGATGGATGGGTGACGTATGAAATGTTCGAATGACGCTGCATTTGACCCTGGAGTGTGAATGGCCGAGATATCGTTTTCTATGAAGGGTAGTATGGATTGATGAAAAATGAATGTGTTAGTTCGACCCTAACACCCATTCGGAATATTCGAATGGGTCTTAGGGTTGAACAGCAGAGCTCGCTTGCAACCGTATGAACACTAATAATATTCACGATTGTTTCTGAAAGCGCAATATTCATGGATGGGAAATATAATAACTACCTGCATTCCTGGAGGAGAAACCAAAAAGGTACCGAGGAAAAGGTCGAAAGGTATCGAGTGTGTTTCAGCGGGATAATGCCAGTTTTTAAACGTTTGGCCATCCAGAGCCCGTCGAGTGAGTTGGAACTAGAATGGATCCGGTGTTTCCACCAATGTTCTCTTTTTCCTGTGTGTCGGACTTCAATAAGCTACGGAGGGCCATACCATATTCCGTGGTGGTGAAGATTAAGGCGTTCGGACCACCCCTTTCCGTATTTGGTTTTATGTATTGCCGAGTACGTCGTCGTGTTTAAGTACAATTTTATATTTGATATGAGCTGCATCAACAAGAGCAAATGTTGAATACTTTGGATCAAGGCGATGCTTATAATATGTTAATGGCTTTCGAATCTCGTTAATTTCTATTTGATTAAATATTTTGTTATTTAATGAACGCGTTCTGCTTTACATAATTTGTTAATTTTATAGGTCGCTCCTTTTCCTTTAGTATCGATCTATGGCTGATCCACCGATTACCAGAATCGGCCAGGGAATGGGATCAGATCAACACGACGCATAAAGTTATAGGGCGGTGTCTAAAATTCTATACGATCACTATTACTCTAATAAAAATAATACCTTCTAATTATATCTTGCGTCAGACGTCAGTTGCCGATCTCTCGCTTATTTTCGACCTGATCTTATTTACGAGTACGATTTGACAATCCAGGTATTTTATTAATATTACCACAAAAACACTTCATACGAATTCAATAACGAAAAGAATATATACATGAAGTTCCAGTGAGCGCAAACCGATAGTCGCTTCTCATAATTCATTTAAACAGTCATTAAGTCATTTCATTTAAACAGTCACTTAAAATATAAAAATACACGCATGCTGTACGAAAGGGTTGAGGGTGGAAAAACACCTCTATGGACTCGCAAGAAATTTTCATCGAAAATTGAACATCTTCCCCCTTTTAAAAAATAGACAAAAAGTAGGAAAAACATGGTTCGAGAGGAGGGGGCGGTGGAAATTGATTTTGAAGAGTGAAATCGCACATAAAACGAATTGTTCTCGAAGATGCGGGGTCTTATTAGTACCCTCCCCCTCTTCTGCCCTGGAGCCCCAGCCGACCGACATTGATGAATGGCACCTGGAATCGATTCGCGCCCCAGGGTTTTTCCACAAAGTAATTGGCTGGAAAACAGCCAATTACCTATAGCGGCAGAAAAGCCTCGAAAAGCCGAGGTGGCTTGACATAAGGAAAAGAGTTTCTGCGGGAAGACTGGGCGGCCTTGTTGCACATTTCCCTTTGGAATATCCGGAAAGGAAGGAAAGGAATTGTATGCGCGATCATTAAATGGCAGATGGTATATGAACTGCTTGGGATGTACAGTGGATACAGACATGGAAAATAATATATTTTTCTGCAGAAAACATACTTCGTTGATACCTTCATAAAAATTTGCCTCCGAAATCAGTGGCTCATTTTAATCA
The DNA here is from genome assembly GCA_951213105.1 of Amaurobius ferox. Classification (NCBI taxonomy): domain Eukaryota; kingdom Metazoa; phylum Arthropoda; class Arachnida; order Araneae; family Amaurobiidae; genus Amaurobius; species Amaurobius ferox. The sequence continues at coordinate 149,258,145 of OX578143.1, forward strand.
AAGAACGGCTTCATTTATTTAAAAAACGGGCAATTTCTCGCAAACGGTTTCAACTTGCGTTCGAGTCATTTGCTTTACAACATAAAAATACGTACGAAATGATTATTTATTGAACATTATTGAATTCTTACATTCTTTTTATTATTTTTTAAACATCCATTCGAAAAGAGGAGGTGGGGCTTCTGAACGCTCGATTGCATTTAAAGTCAATGGGGTTCCAGTATTCACGGACCGTAATAATAGAACCGAATGACGTTCGAAACATTCCTTTCTTTGAGATTTCGCCTCATCAAACTCATTAACAATACACATAGGCATCACTTCAAAAATGCTCGATTCGAGTTCAGGAATGCTTGACGTGTGCTGTTCTGCCAAAAACTCGAAGTCAAATTTTCAACCCCGTCACAACATATCATCTATACATACAATTTTTCCTACAATCTGTTTATGTGTTGACTAAATGAATAGCGCACTTTACTTAACACATCCCATTTCTAAAAAAATTTCTATCCATTGATATTTTCTTTTTGTTTCAGTAAGCCTTTTATTTTTGCTTACGGGTGTAGATATCACAGCAAGTTTCGGTTTACTCATAAGGATGTTAGCTGTCCTAATAAATATACTTACATGTACTTATGTATTTCTGATCGACAAGCAAAGTTTCGTTTGTCGACAAAGCTTTGCTTGTCGATTAAAGTATCTAGATGATCGACAAGCAAATAATAAAGCCTAATTGTTTTGCTAGACCGTCAACCCTAAAAACATTCGGAATGGATTGAATGCAGAATTTAGCCGAACGTCTGAGGAACGGTTTCTCTGTTCAGGCCCCATTATCACGTCATACGCGGTTTTCATCTGCAAAATATGCGTCAGATATATAGTATAGACACTTCTAATAAATGTGCCACACGATTTGCATTTATAGGTCATTTCTTATTACACTGCTCAAAGCAATTAGGGGGTATTCTGATTTTGGAGACAGGACGAGAAAAAGTTTGGTTGGCTGATATATGATCTATAGGTGTTGTAAGCTAGTTGAAAAGAAAATGACTCGCAGAACAAAGAATATTTAAATTGTATTCTTGTTTTTTGTCAGAAACAAAAAATGCACATTTTGTACATGTTATAAAAACGAACAAAGAATGCGATTTCTCGGATAAAAATGTGTTTTAATAAGGGGCATGGTGTCCTCTGACCGAAAGCAATGCTGCATATCTGTGAGTGAGACATGGAACCAATGAGATTATCAAGGAGAGACTGGGGTATTCTCTCCCGTTCCTGTGGAAGAGGGGTTTTCAGCTGCCAATCTGATTCTAGGGGTGATAAGCGACTCGTAGTCCTTCTCTCTAGAATGTCCCAAACATGTTCTATTCGATTCATGTCTGGGGAACATGCTTGACAATTCATTCGAAGGATTCCTTCGTCGAAAAGGAAGTGCCCACTAGCCGAACACGATATGATCGACCTTTATCATCCACGAGAATGAATTCATCCCCGATTGCTGCAGGGTAAAAAACCACTAAAGGTCTGTGGATCTCATCCCTCAATCTCTGAGCCATTAGTGATCCGTTTCTGACGATGAACAGTTCGGTACGGCCACTCATGGAGATACTGGCCATCACCCCGCCTCCTCCAAATTGGACACTTTCATTCACACATGCTGTATTGTTTAGAGTAGCACGTTCTCTCCAAATGAGAATCCACCTATTGTCCGGTTGTACACTAAAGCGGGACTCGTCTCAGAAGAGAACATGCTTCATTCATTTTGTCTCCATTTGAGATGTCCTCGTGCCCACCTTCTGCGGGCAGCACGATGGCTCGCTGTTAAAGAAACACAAACCATAGGTCTGTAAGTATTCAAACCAACACGATAGAATCGGTTTCGAAAAGTTTGAGTTGTAATACACTATTGCCACTAGCTCTCCGAAGGTGCTGTTGCAAAAGTGGCCTTCATTCTACGATTTCTTGTGGACGTTAGTGTTCTCGGTTTGTGTTGTTTCATACCTACGACCTTGCTCTAGTCTTTAGTTAGCATTTTCGGTTTCCATAAAACGATTCCATAGCCTGGAAATGAGATTTTGGGACACTCTAGACTCTAGAGGCTTCCACTAAAACAGGTTGCATTTGGCGCGGCTCTAAACAACCGATGGCCCCTCCGAACTACCAATTTGGCTAAGTCATGTTGTTGAGACATCGTCTTCACTGCTACTAAGCATTCAACGGATGTCAATTGTTTTTCACCTCGTCCTGCACAAGGAATGCTGCAGATCGATTTTCACTCCTTATCTAAAGAGCCTAATTTTCAACGTCACGGACACAATTTTCATATTCCGAAGTTTGTAAACGTAGTGATTTTCCTTTTTAATCTCTTTTCTTTCAATGTTGTTAAAAAACGAGTCGATTATATGGCAGTTTTATATCGAAATTACAATGTCCCCCCAATTGTTTTGATCAGTGTATTTAGTATATTATGACAGACGTAACACATCATAAATCATAAATGACTTTCATCTAGATCACATATTTTAGACATAATAGTATTCTAATACATTTTTGCCGCCTACAGGTATTGACTATTTTCAGTATAATACCATCTATAGCCTTCTATGTTGCGATATTTTGCGAAACACTGAGATGGCCCTCTATAGGTACGTAAAGGTGTTGGAATGAACACGCAGGCATCTTCTGATAAAAACAACAGCTTTATTCTTAAACTATAGAAATCACAAAATAAACTCCATTAAAGTAATTTACAAGTAATAAATTAGAATGCACAGTGTCCACCCTTTCTACCATCCTCTGCATCCACACAAGCCACGCTCTGCATACCAACTCGTACCATATCCCTCCATCTCGTACTTCGAACTCCCTTTTTATAACCTGGTTGCCAGCACCCTCTACCGTCCTAAATCTGCACAGTTGCTATTTAAATTTAGACTCTTCTTTCTCCGGGGAAGATACTGCTTGAAAAATGGAAAGTCGAGAGTAGAAATTTTAAATCCCTACAGGTGGACTCTGTGACTCTGATAATAGGGTGATGAAAATAATTTTAAACAGGTTATTCGCTATTGCATTTCATGCATTTGGATCAGTCATTTATAGCTAACTAGTATTTAAACCTGACAAAGAAGAGGAAAATGACATTCTTATTCAAAAGAGTTGCAGTTTATATTTTGAGTTTTATTTGGCTTGATCTTATAGGGTACTCAACATCGGAAATAGTATTAATCAAAAAGATGTTGTACCCTGCGATTCAGTTTCAGCCTTCTAGGTCATCGAGGGTATATGGGGGAGGTCTAAAATACGTTTAGCCCTACTCTTTCATTTAGCCCACTGCGGGATAGAAATAAAATATCCAGTTTAGGTAGGTCCGGTCTCGCGGTCTTACTATGAGTGTTGAAGACCCAGACCACTCGACTGAGGTTTACAGTAGCCATTTGAGTAGCCGGGAAGGATATACCATGAGTGTGAGTATGAAAAGATTAGGCTTTCTAAGACACCCGGGAGGGTCTAGAATGTATTTTTGAAAACGCTCCATAATATCCATTTCGGTGGTGGTGAGGGGGGAATAGGTGTAGCCGATGTACAGAGAGTCTGACTTCCACGTCAATCGGGACTTTTGGGGTGTTTTGAAAACCTTTTGAAATATCCCCATCCATTTTACGTGCCCCATGGGAAGGACATTTAAAATCCGCCTTTGTCAAGTTTTTTACTTTCCCTGCAATACATGGTAATGTATAGGGAAAGTATTGGAATCATGTCGAAAATCGCAACTCGAGTTTTCGACGGATCTACACGTTTCAAGACCTCTAGAATACGAAAAAACTATTTTTAGCGTGACGTCTGTGTGTGTGTCTGTGTGTCTGTCTCTCTCTCTGTCTGTGCAGATTTTGTAACCACTCTAACTAAAAAAGTAAATGATCGAATTTCATAGAATTTGGTAGGTAAGTCACTTGTGGGCGAATCTGGTGCTGATTAGTTTTCGGTACGATTCGAGATAAAAGAACCCGCCTTTTTTGCGAAATGGCCCGCAAAAGCTTGTATCCACTCCAGCTGAAAAACTAATGGACCGAATTCCACAAAATTCGGTAGGTAAGTCACTTGTGGGCACTTTGGTGCTGATTAGATTTTGGTATGATTTGGAAAAAAATAACCTGCCTTTTTTTGCAAAATGTCCCGCAAAAATCGCAAAAATCTAAAATAAAAAAACTACGTATGCTTAAATATATCCATAAAATGCTTGTTTAATACGTAATTGTTAACGAAGAAAATAATAAGACCAACTCCATTACACTAGGACTAGCCGTTCTTGAGATATTTTAGTTTTTTCGTATTTTCTTTACGCCACCTTTGAAAAGAAGTCCAGTTTTCAAATGAGAACGAATATTGAATTAAAAGTGAATTAAATGTAATAAAAATAAAGAGAACGTGAATATAAGTCTGCAGCGAAAGTCATATGCTGCCCACATCAGATTTTTTCTATTGTGCACAATATACTAAGTGCTCCAATATTCAGCTTTCCAAATTACGAGGGCATCTAAAAGATCTGGAAAGACACACATCTATATAAAATAACAAATCTGTATAAACATTGAAAACCTATCTGCATGTATGCATTTGTGTCTCATCATTCCGGGAGAACGGCTGAATCGCATTTCATGAATTTTTGTGGGTAACCTTAGAATAGCCCCCTTAAAATTCAATCTATGTTTCGAGATTTTAGGACTAAGGGTTGTCGAGATATTAATAAAAAACTCACAAGTAAATCTTCTGTAGACATAGCAGTATGCAGACACTATTTTTTTGGTCAATTTATTTGAAGAAAATTATATCAAATCGCTTAGCATCGAATACAATCCAATGTGCTTATGCGAATTTTTTTTTTAAATCTTTTCCGATTTAAATGATAAAGATTATAAAATAAATTGTATCGACTTTGCATTGCGACTGGATCATATCCATGATGGCCTTCAGATTTAAAGATCACGGGTTTCATTACGTCATTCGTTTTATTTTGGAAAATATTTATGATACTCATATATCGTAGTATGGGTAATCTTCCACTAATACACAGATATCTCTAAGAGAATATAAGTAGGGCGGCATATCTTCCGATATAATTTTAGTACTTGTATTTTGGCATATATCGTTTCCATTTCGTGCTGTTTGAAAATTTGAAAAATTATCTTCACGCGCAGACCGGTACAATAAATCAACAAGACCAGGATGTTTTTTTGTTTTTCAGATCTGCGTGTAAAGATCATTTTCTATAGCGAGAACAAAGATTTTTAAACTTCCTTTTAGGAGCGGTCATTTAAATATCTTAATAGAATGAATAATCATTTAAATATTTTAACAGATATTTGAATATCAGTGTCATTTAGAGTATAAATTTGTGAAAAATTGTGAATTTTGAGTTTCTTTTGTAATGTAAATTTGTAATACAAAAATCCACTCTTTCAATAAATGAAATTTTCGCTTTCTTATTAGAGGAGAAATTTAATTGCATCCCCGCCCCAAGACTTTGAGCATCTCTTACTAAATAGTTCACGAAGCGGCGTCAAACGGGGCCCAAAGTCTTTCTCGTAGATCGATCCAATTAACATTTTCCTGTTTTCTCAAAGCCACTTTCTGTGTTATCGAACGCTAAAATTAAAATTGCTACACAGAACTTTCTCTAATATTGCTTGTAGAGGAAAAGTTTCAGTTAAGTGAAATGGGAAATGTTGTGTCGTGTTTGTCCTTTCTCTTTTCCAGCTACATAAATTGGATTTACCTAAAACATTATATATATAGCGAAGTATTAACAATTTAAAAGAGCCGATTTCTCGACTGACTCCAAGAGATCATCGACTCCTCTTTTAATTGTGGTATACGTGCGCATAATCCAATTTAGGGAACATCATTTCTGCCCTTCTTGATGCTTTTTTAGTGTGGCTGGGAATCTTCATTTAAACCCAGGCACACTAAAAAGTGATTTGAATTCATAACATCAGCACTACAAATAAGGCACACATTCGTTGGGAGAATTCCTATCTTATTTAGGTGTTCCTCCAGGCAATCATGACCCGTTTTCAATCTAAAATGGGTCACTGCCTCCCTGCCTTCAAGGTTGGTTGCTAAATGCCTTACAGATATCTTGAATATTCTCCTAAACTTTGCGTCTTGGATTAACTGCCAAGTCTATTTTACAATTCTCCATAATTTATCAATAAACTAGTTTTTTGCATGACAAGGTAAACTGAGATATCTAACACGTCAACTGACTCATGACCGTCGATTTTCACATGTGAGAGTATCCACTCAAACACAATAGACTTGTTTATACTTCTGAGAAAATCCAGAATTTGCTTTATTTCAATTAGGGTCGATCTCTTGATAAGATTTATTTTCGAGGCAGCTTGAATGGCTGTTCTAGAATCCACCAAGATGACTACTTTTGATAAAGATGCAATTCTAAACTTAGAGAGCTACGATTATTTACTGCCAAAATGATGGCATAGATTTCTGCGTCAAAATTAGACAAAAAATGGACAAAATTAGACGTCTTTCAGTACACTTCAGCTCCGGAAGCATTATTGATTTGTGACCCGTCTTTATATATTCTAAACCAGTCCGTTTTGGGGTACTTTTCGTTGATCCCGCATACCACAGTTGTTCTCTAGATCGTATCCGGGATACCTCTTTTCCCAGCATTCTTTATACTCAACTGGCATATTATATATTCATATACTTGAGGGGATTGACCAATCTTTTTGTACTGCCCATGGTTGCCTCTAAGTTTTGACACATCTCAACAGTAGAAATTTGTGACTTCATGCAACTTGGTTGACAGTCTCGAATCCAACTGTGAGGTCTTCAGTTTAATGTATGTACCTGCTTCTCTATCTTTGTGAGGATAGGAGGGTCCGTTGTGTAGAGTTTTACTGCAATAATAAGAGGAAATTACTGCAATAATAATGAGCCGAAGGTCGTTATTTTGAGCTCTTTCAAAAATATTTATCTATCCACACGCGGTAGTAATCAGTGTTTCACTTCAGTATTTAATGATTGGTTTCACTTACTTGCTGCTTAAAGTAACTGCAACTTTAAAATTTCGGAATAGGAAAGAAGAATTTAAAAAGTCTTTGACATTTTATTTATTAGTTAGCAATATAACCGATTTCGTACGGAATATATAATATATTAAAAAAATTCCTATAATATTATAAATATTATTCTACATACTTTCTATAATATTATAATATTTTATAATATAAGTAGTATACTGCTTATATTCCTGAAATTTGAAAGATACGCCCGTGTGTTAGAAGATATACCCGTGTATTAGTAGAAAATGACCAGTAGTACAATATATGAATTTCAAAAATATTTGCCAAAATGAAACAGAGGACGTAATAAAATGAAAATATCCATTATCCCCGCAATCTTTCAATTTGAGGGGCGTCATTGATTTCAATATATGCCAAAATAAAAACCCTAAAATTGTATGGAGAGATATAATCGTACTACATATATTTTCGTAGATTAATATATATACCCGTGTACTAATAGAAGATTGTCCGTACTACAATATATGAGTTTCAATCATTTCTGCTAAAATAAAACAGATTACGTAATAAATTGAAAATATCAATACTCCCAGTAATCTCTTAACTTTCACGCAGTAATTTATATAATCCAGTCAAAAATGCAATTTGGATAAAATTTATTGTATATACATTTTTTTATTATTTAACTCTTAAAAGATTTAATAAAAATCATCTGCCGCTTAAACACATTGGATTTAAATCCGTTACTAAGCGACATGATATCATTTTCTTCAAATAAATTTACGGAAGAAAATATCGTCTGTATAATGATATATTTATGGAAGGGTTAACTGTGCGTTTTTAATTAATATCTATATAACTTGATAATAGAAACTCGAAACATGAACTCAATTTTATGTGGGGGTATTCCAAGGCTACCCACAAAATTTCGCGAAATTCGGTTCAGCTGTTCTCCCGTGATGATGAGACAAACATGCATACAGAAAGACATACAGACAGATTTTCAATTTTATTTATATAAATAGTAAAGCACATTTTCACACAAACGATATCTTGAAAATATTTTCTCTTTAAATTCTAACCTACACACATAGTCACACATATTTAAGACCTCAGGACATTTTGATACATAAATGAAATAAAAAATCTGATGCAGACAGCGCTTGATTTTCTCAGCAAATTCAAATTAATTTTCTCTTTCTTTCTTTAATCATTCACTAATTGAGTTAAATGACACAAAACTACACACATTAAGATGACACAGAATTACCACTTTTAATTCCATTTTCATTGGTTAACGGGACGTATTATCGAAGACGGGGCAGCAAAAATACGAAAAACTAAAATTTTGCCATTCCTAGGGTAATGGTGTTGATTTTATTATTTTCACTGCGACAAATTCCAATTAAAACTGGCATTTAATAGATACGTTTGAGCATATGGAATCTTTTATTTCAGATTTGGACGATTTGTTCTGCCCATTTTGCAAAAGAAAGGGTTTTCATCGAAAAAAGGTCCTTTTTTATCGAATTGTACCAAAATCTAATCAGCACCCGGGTAACCATCTAGCGACTTATTGTAAAATTGCGTCCATTAGTTTTTCAACCAGAGTGGATACGTACAACGTTTGCGAATCATTTTGTAAAAAAAGGCAGGTCATTAAATCCCGAATCGTACCAAAATCTATTCAGAAACAGGAAAATCCACGAGTGACTTATCTATAAATTTTATAAAACTGGGCCAATCAGATTTTGAATTAGAGTGGATACATACATCGTACAGACTGAGGCTCATACACACACAGACGCAACGCTAAAAATAGTTATTTCGTGTTCTAGAGGTCTCAAATCATGTAGATCCCTTGAAAGTGCGCGTTGTGACGTTCAGCACGATTCAAGTACTTTAGACATTAGGGTATAGTAAGAGTAAAATATAGATCAAAATTGGCTTCTTGAAACGATGCATTGACTGCAACAAGTTGTCCCTGTCACTCCTCCAACTCTTTCTTTATGCATGATACGACAAGAAGGATTTACTGGTGGATAACTGTAAGACTTCGGGTATGAGAATAAAAATATTCTCAGAGATCAAAGTCATCCTTAGCATGTCACGCACCAAGTTATTGAACAGGAAGGATGGAAATCAGAAAATACTTTTAAGGTAAAATGTATTTTTCAATATAACATAAGAAACATTGTGCTTTTTTTGGATATTGCCCCCAAATATCTGACGAGACTAACGTATGAGCTTTTCCTCTGAATGAACGCATTTTACTTTCCCTACAATACATGGCAATGCATAAGGAAAGGATTGGAATCGTGTCGAAAATCGCAACCCAAGTTTTTAGCGGATCTACGCGTTTTGGGAACCTCCAGAACACGAAAAAATAATTTTCACCGTGACGTCTGTGTGTGTGAGTGTGCGGACGCGCAATACATAAATCCTCTCTAACTCAAAATGAATGGATTGAATGTCATATAATTTTATAGGTAAGTTACAAACGGGTGATCCTGGTTTTGATTCGATTATGGCACGAATCGGGATAAAAAAATGTCCTTTTAGTGAAATGGCCCGCAAAATCGTTCACATCTAAAAGAAAAGACTACGCATGGCTAAACGTGTCCATCCAATGCTTGTTCTGCCATTCTTGACGGTGGAAAGAATAAGACCCCGTTCTATTACATATCCGTTATTATTATATCAATTATATTTCAAGAAATTTTAGATGTTTCATATTTTTGCTTCGCCGCTTTTGAAAGGATGTCCAGTTACCCAACCAAAGCGAAAATTGTATTAAAAGGCTCCATTCTGTGCCATTTCAAATAAAGCTACGTGTTATTGTGTGCCATAAAACTCAATTTAATGAATGATCCAAGAAATAAAGAGAAAACTAATTTGAGTGTATGGAGAAAGTTATGCGCTGCCCACACCTAATTTTTAAATCCCTGGACGGGCACGCAGACACACAAGTAGTCGGACATGTCATAATTGGGTAGATACAGAAACTTTCAAAAGAGCTAAGAAACAATTATATTTATTAGCTTCCACATACGCTAGCAAACACTTTTCACCCATTTGACTCCCATAAATGTGAGTCAGAAGAATTCTACATGAGCTCTTTGGATCCCCGTCACCCCTTCCTGTAAAATGTATCGTTGTGTAAACGAAAACAGCATAAATGTTCAGTCCAAGAATGTTCAGTGTTTTTATCTATGCTAATACTGGCTCCCGCGACTTATTAAGAAAAGAAGTTGGGATGAAGTTAAAGGGAAAACAAACATGGAGAAACGAGAGGTTGCCACAGAGGATACGCTTTATCCATTCCATAGAGGTTTTTATCTTAGGGGAAAACATTTTTAAAACGTTTTATTTTTCTCCCTTGCGTTTCGAAGCCATTGCTTAAAAAACGAAACACATTTCTTCTAGGACTATTCCGTTATTTTCTTAAAAATTGAATTTAAAATATCTGAACTACTTTTCTGACACTAGGAAGATGATTGCCCTCTCCCTTCTTTGGATGTTTCACCATCCGATTTAATTTGCTTTATTTATTAAAATGTCTCACCAAGAATGTTATGTATGCAACACATGACTTTCCCGACAGACTCGAACTCGTTTTCTCTTCTTTCTTCCACAATTTAAATTCAGCACAAAATTACACTCATTATCCGAAATGAAGTTGAATTCGCAGCTCTCGTTCCCTTTGTCATACGTCCACTGGGTGTCTATTCAAAGACGATGTGCTTAAAATTCGAAAAATCAAACTATCTCGAGAACGGGGAGTCCTAAAATGATGAGGTTGGTCTCGTTCTTTTCGTCGTCCAAAAGGACGCATAAAAGAAGCATGTAATGAATGCAGTTGAGCATGCGTAATCTTTAAACTTTAGATTTGGACGATTTTTTCGGGTCATTTCGCAAGTAGCAATGTAGGTTCTTTTTCTCCAAATCTAATCAGTACCAGGGTCGCCTACCAGTGACTTACCTACTGAATTTTGCAAAATGAGTTGCATTAGTTATTCAGCTAGAGGGGTTATATACCTTTTTGCAGAAATAGCAGGTTCTCTTTTCCCAAATCCGAATCAGCACCGAGATCATCCGCAATTGACTTATCTGCCCACTTTTGTCAAGTATTGGATCTATATTAGTTTTTCAGCTAGAGTAAACACATACGTTGCACAGAAAGTCGCAGACGCAAAATTCTTAAAAAATTCTTAAAAAATTTAAATAATCCTGGTCACGGCACCAATTGTTCGGTAGTAAAACTGTAATTATGATATACTAAAAACATTCTAAATGATTCTAAACATTCTAAATTCCTGAAAGTTCTTACTCAAAGTTCTCAAAGTTCTTAAAACCTAAAAGTCTGAAATTCTAAAAGTCTGAAAATCTAAAAGTCTGAAATTCATCTGAAAATATTCTGAAAAATATTCTCTAAAATATAAACCATTCTAAGTTCCTTAAAAACTTTCTGAAATACACTCTAAAAATAAACTGAAGTTCCTCAAACCTGAAAACATCCTAAAAATAAACTGAATTCTTAAATAAACTGAAAGTGGACCTATTGACCAGTTTCCCTACGTGTACAAATATGTACTCCTGTAAAATATTAAAAATGACACTTTCCTAAAAATAAAAATGCATTAAAAGTAAAAGAAAGAGAACACAGATTTTAGGTTTTCAAAATCTAACGTTTATTAAAATTTTAAACTTCACTTTTAAAATAATTTTTAAAACATTTTACATCTCATTAACTAACAAATCTAATAAACAACTTAAATAAATAAATACAATGGCCGGTCGTATAGTGGTAGAAAAAACGTTAGAATATTAAATTTTAAAGTTAACAATATTAAACTTATACAACTATTAATCAAAACTAAAATTTGGAATAAAAAGAACATAAGTTAGCCAAAAGGGAAATTTAGAACAAAAGTTAAACTTAACCTCAGGTTCAGGTGACCTAAAATATATAAGTCTAAAGGGGTCTTATTCTACTAACACAATTAAACTGAAAACAATTGGAATATAAACATATTTTAACTATTGAGAGATATAATTAGCAAAGGTTTCACCAAATGCTCCAAGGAACTGCAAGGATCAGCAGGAAGGAACTTCACAGGGAAAGGTCACCAAAGATCCCAAGGAACACCTCTTGAAACGCAGAACACAGCAAAGGAGAATTATGTCCATCTCTAGAGAGGAAAATCCTTAACCGGATCCTTTTTCCAAGGGGATATTCCCAAACAGGATGTTTAGTAACGATGGAATTAAGCGATTTCTTCCAAACAGTGGTAGCTGACTTTTGGCATCAGAACAGAATACAGACCATATGTCCGTCTTAAATTTTCGGAAATGTGCATTCCATCCATCATAGATAGAGCTACTCTGCTTGACAAGATAAACAAAATTCTTAATTGGCCGGTAGAGACTCCTCGGCCGACATCGCAAACAGCTGGGAACACGGTGGATTACTAATTAAATGACTGAAGAGGCAAGAAATCAAAACATCCAGTCTTTATAGACACAACAATTCTCTGCCATCAGACGTAACATTTTCAACAGCTCTTGAATGTTTAGATTAAAACTCGAATACTAAATAAACAGAGCACAATTACTGGGCCGGGAATAAAAAAAAAGAACTTTCGTTCCTCAGAGCGCTCGCCGGATTCGAACTACGGCTCGCGCCGAAGCGCTGAAAACAACAACTTTAACAGATCACATCTTGGGTTCCAATCAATAAACAGAAGAGAGCGAAAAAACGCGCGATTTTACTTATATACTCCGAAACATCGCTGCCACAGAATGTAAACAAAATTATCGATGAACGATAAAATAATTAATGACAGACGATTTTAATATTACGGTCAACCAATTAAAAACTCGAAATTTTAAAGAAGAGAAATGGAATTTCAGAGCAGACGAAAATTAAAAAGAAATGAAGTGAAACGATTTGGAAAATACCAAATTTTATTCCAAATTTATTCCAAATTTTAGTTTTGATAAATAGTTGTATAAGTTTAATATTGTTAACTTTAAAATTTAATATTCTAACGTTTTTTCTACCACTATACGACCGGCCATTGTATTTATTTATTTAAGTTGTTTATTAGATTTGTTAGTTAATGAGATGTAAAATGTTTTAAAAATTATTTTAAAAGTGAAGTTTAAAATTTTAATAAACGTTAGATTTTGAAAACCTAAAATCTGTGTTCTCTTTCTTTTACTTTTAATGCATTTTTATTTTTAGGAAAGTGTCATTTTTAATATTTTACAGGAGTACATATTTGTACACGTAGGGAAACTGGTCAATAGGTCCACTTTCAGTTTATTTAAGAATTCAGTTTATTTTTAGGATGTTTTCAGGTTTGAGGAACTTCAGTTTATTTTTAGAGTGTATTTCAGAAAGTTTTTAAGGAACTTAGAATGGTTTATATTTTAGAGAATATTTTTCAGAATATTTTCAGATGAATTTCAGACTTTTAGAATTTCAGACTTTTAGGTTTTAAGAACTTTGAGAACTTTGAGTAAGAACTTTCAGGAATTTAGAATGTTTAGAATCATTTAGAATGTTTTTAGTATATCATAATTACAGTTTTACTACCGAACATCTGCCCACTTTTGTCAAGTATTGGATCTATATTAGTTTTTCAACTAGAGTAAATACATACGTTGCACAGAAAGTCGCAGACGCAAATGTTACGTTAAAATATTTTTTTCGTGCTTGAAACATGTAGATTCGTCAAAAACTCGTCTTCCGATTTTCGTCACGATTCCAATACTTTCCCTATATATTACCATGTATTCCAGGGAATGTAAAAAATATGATGTGAGCAACGCATGACTTTCCCTACACATTCAAATTACTTTTGTTATTTTTTATTTCGTGATGCATGCCATTCAGTCTTATATCAGAAAATAACAGAGATACTTTTCTGATATTATATCCTCTTTGCAGTTTCAATACATCTTCGTTTCATTTGGCAACCTAATGCACTTTTAATTCTTCAGCTTTTTAAAATTCCAAAAAACGACGAGAACATTTTAGAGTCATGGGGTCATCTTTTTTCTCTGTACTATTAAAAATGACGCGGAGATCAATCACTTAATATATTTCAGCGATTTTAGTCCTTTATTTCAAGAATTGAGTCTCACATGTTCACGATCTTCGCGGGCCCATTCGCAAAAACGAGTTGCTTATATTTTTTACGAATCATGGCAAAATCTAATCAGTAAGTTGCGAACGCGTCCTATTTCTACATTCGCGTCTCTTTTCTTTCATATTCCTGGAAGACCTGACGTGGGCAGTCCATGACGTGAACATAACGCGAATGTAGGGTTGCCAGATGTGGCGCTTGTTTTTCGCAAATTTGGCGCCATTTTGGCGACTTCCCAAAGATTCTTGAAGGACCACGAAATAATGATTAGTCTAGAAGATATGGATAATTTCAGAAGTTTCAATAGAGGAACTGTAAAAGGTATTGTCACTTCGCTGGACTTTAGTTTACAGGATACTAGCTACATTGCACTGAGATTTCTGTCAATATTTCGAGAATAGTAGCCGCTGTTTTATGAAATTACTTTTATTAATATTTTATGATTAATATCCATTATTTTGTTAGATGAGTGGAGCACTTAAGTGTTGTTTGACTGCATATTGCTCCTGTTTACGTCGTGCTTGTGAATAAAAGTGTCCGATCCGGCAAACTACATACCCGGCTACGACAAAAAATGCTTAGTTTAGTGTATACTACACCTCGTAAAGTTTGGCCCCTATTTTTTGAATCGCCCTGTATATAAGTCAAAAATAAAGTAAGTATAAAAGTCAAAACTAAAGTAAATATGGAAATTATAGGGACAGCAGCACTCGATTTCAAACCTGACGACTTGAATGTGAACTATATTATTTTTTTTATAAATCTCCATCACGTACTCCAGAAAGTATGTGTACTTAATCAGGTTGCGAATTCCCCAGTCGCTTTTCCTGCACAGCGGTCTAAATGTACGATCTTTAATTGAAATCGCCCTATACATTGTTACTCATCCAAGTATGTATGAGTTCGAAAGTCGTACTCGGACTCAATCCGATTTGTCTATTTTATGGATATAAAATTCTTCCCTGGACGCACTCTATCTTCTTCGATAAAATTTGCAACTAATAAAGCAAAATATTTAAGCGAATCGACCCAATTTTACTTCAATTATTTCACTGAACACCGACACATGCGCTCCAAAAAATCTAATTCATAAAATCTCTCGAATTCCTTCATACGGCGGAGACATTGAAAAATGATTCGGAACTCAAAGAAAAAATATCAAAGCAAGACTCACTTCTAAACTTTTAACTTATTGATCTATGATAATATGGGTTCCTATGACTTATTAAGAAAACAGGCTGATGGGCAATTGAAAGAAAGCAGGAAAGGGCTTCTTGTCACGTAGCAGGATATATTCTTCGCGGAAACATTATTTTTTCACTCTGTTCTTTTTCCCGACTTTTAGAAATGCTTTCTAAACGGAACACGTGTTAAATAGCAATGGACATGAAAAGGATAAGTAATGAGACGAAGTTGCCACAAAAATCTGAAACACGGGTATATAAGATTGGCAGGACTTCAGCATCCCGGATATGAATAACCGGTCTTTAGAAGAGAAAAATTAGCTATTTTGTGTATTTAAAACAAGAAAGATCAATCACACATAGAGCATTGATGATGAAACACTTTCCAACTGAAATGCAATCCGCTGAATGTACCGAATCTCTAAAATGAGATACAATCAGCGTTGACATTTTTTAATGATCACAGAACTACGATCATTTATTTTACTTGAAAACTTAAGACTTCATGGGAAAAAAGTAACTTTATTCAAATGACGCCATCGAAATATAAATCGTGCAATCTCTATAAACTCAGTTTAACAGTTCTGCACAGCAGTGTAAAAACTACGTAAAGGCAGTATAAGCAGTTCATTCATACACTTTTACTCCAGACTTCAATAATTTTGCCTAAAAAATTCAGCAATTTTTTTACAACTCAGCTTTCAGTACCTGTTTATATTCTGCATCCATTAAAAAATTAAGCTCTGTTGTAGAAATAATCAAAGTCGGATGAACATTTAAATTTAAAAATAGTGTCATTGAGTTGGCGCAGAATAGAGATGCACAGAAAATACGCAAAAATAAAACTGTTTTAGGTCGGATGCGACACTCCATATAAATTTTAAAAAAAATTTGAAAGTCACGATTTTTACTCCTGGAAAAATATGGATGCCCTATTTTATTTAAGTGGACCACGTGACCTCTTCATATTATATGGGTGTCATTATTATTTTAATTCGTATTTAAAAAACTACCGGATGTATTTTGATGAAATTTTTTTATATATTTTATGGAATAATTTGAATATTTTCTAAAATTTTCGAAGCAATGTGTGCATTTTAAATTCGCTTAAAAAATGTTCGAAAAATGAGATCATATGAGGTTCAATGTATTTCATCCTTTTAACCCTGGTTCAATCCAACAGTAATTGGGTGATATAATTCATTGGCATTCCCATATGTCCCGGCTCAACAACATACTAAAATTTCATTTTGATAAAGTCACTTTTACAGCAGTGATCGCGCGAACGGACAGACAGGCAGAATGAACAAAGTCTATAAACACTTTTCGACTATGTTGTAAAGTGCTGAAAATGAGTCTGTGTCTGTCGAGAAAGTCCTATGCTGAACATCAGATTTTTCTCCTCATTTTATCACGGACTGAATTTCACTGATGCAGTGGGATTCAGTTGATTTCCTCGTCTGTTGGAAAATTTGCAAGCAATCCCCACGGGCAAGTGCCGTATAGTAATTGCAATTACATCTAGCTTTTATTGGGAGATCGTATATTAATAAATAATGCTGATAGATGGTTCCGTTATAGTTAAAGCAATTTATTAGGGCCAGAGTTACGAAAGGGGGAATGAGAATCATTTCATATTTCCAAATAATCGGATATTTTCTAGTCAATTTTAGAAAGAAACGAAATGATGCCGTTGTTTAGCAAATCTCACGGCCGTTCTCTAATAGATGAATGAAGTAGAATTTTGACGTTTCCTGCGAAGAACTCTAAAGCTGGAGGAATTCTGATAGCCACCTTCTTTCTAATATCTTAATTTCCTTTCGAACACTTTACAGCATAATTGAAAAGTGTTTATGACTTTGTTCATTCTGTCTGTCTGCCTGTTCGCACGATAACTGCCGTAAAAATGACTTTCTCAATATGACATTTTAGTATGTTGTTGAGACGTTCTGTGGGACATATGGGAATTTAAATGAATAGTATCACCCGACTAGTTTTGGATTGAACCCGGGTTGAAGACATAAAATACATTGTTGTTGTTGTTGCTTATCCTCTTTAACAAGTCTGACATAAGTCAGATCAACTCCAGTAGGTTGTTGACCGCCATAAAATCAATAACTAAAAGGGGGGCAGACGTCAAGTCCTCCTTGGAAAGTCCGACGCAACTCAATATGTGCTCCGGGGAGGCCGGATGGTCACAACATTTATTACAAGTGGGATGGATTTTTCCACCGCGTTTAAAAGAAAGACACTTAAGGTGGCCACTTTTAAGTCTAGCAAGTGCAGTCTGGGAGCCACAATCACATTTAATTTCCAGAAGAGCGCCAGGGGATGTTCCGGTGTACCATTGGTGCGCAGGTGGAGTACGCCAAATTAAATTTAATTTAGATCTTTCATTTGAGTACAGTTCTTGATAAGTAAGCGAAGAACCAGTGGCCGTTTCGTCCTCACTGCCCTCTTTGGCCAATCTATCCGCAACCTCATTACCACTAATGTTTACATGTGATGGAATCCATTGGAGATGGACATTGTGGTTTTGAGAAATCTTCTTTAGCTTGAGCAGAATAGATATACTGGTTTCATCGCCTGCAGAGGACCAGCCACTAAGACATTGTACCCTATGAGACCTCATTTTTCAAACATTTTTTAAGCGGAGTTAAAATTCGCAAATTTCTTCGAAATTTTTAGGATATATTCAAATTATCCCATAAAATTTCAGCAAAATATATTCGGTAGTTTTTTAAATAAAAATTAAAATAATAATGACACCCATATTATATGAAGAGATCACGTGACCCACTTCAAAATAGAATAAGGCATCCATCTTGTGTCAAAATCGTGATTTTTAAAGTTCTTTTTTAATTAACACTTTACAAAGTAGTTGAAAAGTGATTATGACGTTGTTCATTCTATCTGTCTGTCTGTCCGTTAGCACAATAACTGCCTTATAAGTGACTTTATCAAAATGAAATTTTAATATGTTGTTCAGACGATCTGTGGGACCCATGGGAATATAAATGAATAATATCACCCAATTAGTTTTGGATGGAACCCGGATTGAAAAAATGTAATACATTGAGCCCCATAGAAACTACTTTTTAAACATTTTAAGCGAATTTGAAATTTGCAAATTGCTTCGAAAGTTTTAGGAAATATTCGAATTGCCCCATAAAAAGAACAAAAAAAATGTCAGCAAAACATATTCAGTAGTTTTTTAAATAAAAATTAAAATAATAAGTACACCCTTTATATGAAACGATAACGTGACCATTATATGCAGAGATCACGTGACCCACTTCAAAATAAAGTATGGCATCCATCTTGTGCCAAAATCGTGATATTCAAAGTTCTTTTTAATTCATATTTAGTGTTGTATCCATTCTAAAACCGATTTTTTTTTTGTTTAAATTACGTGCATCTACGTACTGAAATAACACAATTACAATATATTTCAGTTTAAATCATCATCCAACTTTGATTGTTTCTACAACGAAGCCTAATTTTCCTTTCTGGAGAATGTAAACACTAAAAGATGCAGAATGAGTTCCATAAGAATTGCTGCATTTCTTTAACGCGAAATTATTTAGCTCTTGAAATCTGCAACGTAGCTGATATGAATGAAACATTCATTGATTTTACATAGAGAAGTATACGTTTTTTCGCTGAAGTTTTAAGCATAGAGTTAAATTACTTGTACCTCCATGGTTTTATTTTTTTAAATAAAATAAATTATTATAGTAATGTGATGACTGTAAGGAATGGAAAAATGTTTATGAATTAAATGCTGCTTTTATATTGAGAGCCGGGCAATTTATATTTCGATGACGTCTTTTGAATAAAGTTAATTTATTTTTCGATGAAGTTTTCAAATATTGTTTGTTATTGTTGTATTATAATAATTTAAAAAATATTACCGAGGAATGTATCGCATCTCGAGATGTTTAAACCAGGCAATTGATATTTCAACGCCGTCATTTGAATAAAGTTCATTTTTTTCGATGAAGTTTGAAGTTTTCAAAGATAATAAATTAATGTAATATTGTGATAATTTTAAAAACATTACCGAGGAATATATCTCATTTTAGAGATGTTTAAATAAAATTGCATTGAAGTTGAAAAGTGTTTCATAATCAATGCTTTATGTATGATTGATCTTTCTTGTTTGTATGTAGTATTCCATCCGTCCTGAAAACGCTTTATTTTCGATTTTGGCTGTGCCATATATTGCTGCAAGGCAATTACAATACTCTGTGGAGTTTAAATAATCATCAAACTTTGACGATTTCTACAACGAAGCCTAACTTTCAAGTATGGAGAATGTAATTGCATCAAGCTGTAAGATGTGTTTTCTAAAAATTTGTGAATTTCTTTAAAGCAAATTATTTAGCTCTGGCGGCTGCAACATAGCTGATGTGAATGAAACATTCATTGATTTTACATTGAGAAGCAGACGATCCCATATTATTGCTTTTTTGAGGAAGTTTTAAGCATAGAGTTAGAAAGTAATTATACCTTCATGGTTTTACGTTTTTAAGTAAAATTATTTATTGTAGTATTGTGATAATTTTAAAAATATCGCCGCTGAATGAAAGGAATGGAAAAAAGTTTATGAATGATATATTCACTGCTTTTATATAGAAAGTCAGATGATTTATATTTCAATGACGTTATTTGAATACAATTCATTTGCTTTCGATGAAGTTTTTGAATATAATAAATTATTATATTATTGTGATAATTTTAAAGATATCATCACTAAATGTATCGCATTTTAGAGATGTTTAACTAAAATTGCATTTCAGTTGTAACGTGTTTCATAATCTATGCCTTATGCATGATGGATCTATCTTGTTAAATTTTAATTCAATGAAGACGTTTTGTAGGCAGGGTTTATTGTCCTTTATTGTTTTATGTATAAACGCGTCATATATTTGAAATTATTTGAATACTTTAATTTTTATGGGCTTTATTTATTTTTAACTAATGCAAATAAAATTATCGGGAATGTGGCTCAAGTCCTCTTTGCAATTTTAAGGTAGCTTACGATTTTTAAATTTTATAAGTAAAATTTTGAAAACATCGATATCGTGGGTCCAAAGGATTACAACTGCAACGTGTTATCCGTCGCTTTAAAGGACTTGAAAAATTATTTAGTACTATACTTAACTATGCCCCCCTCTCGAGGGGTAACTCCCTCCCCCCCCTCTCTAGGGAGATTAATGACGCCACGAACACAAAAAATGGACCGCTGCTATTTTTCGCAACAATCATTGAAACTATAAGGTCTCGCAATGGTTGAGCCGTAAATGACCCCTTTTATGCAGGCTTGTGTCCAATGCTCTCCTATAGCTTGTTCTTATGCCAATCGTTTTCTAAGGAAAAATTGCATCAGAAATGTCCATTTGCGTAACTTTATTAAAGGTTTTGATTTTTTGATGAATTTTTCAAAATTTCACTTGAAAACTTAGAGGGGTTCTGAACATTCGATGATGTTTAAAAACAATAGACTTCAGTATTCACGGATTGTAATTTTTGTAACAAATTTCATTTGAATCGCTCCATTCGTTCGTTAGATATAGTCTCTAAAGACTCACTAACACACACACACACACATCACCTGAAAAATGTTCGATTCGTGATCAGGGATGCTTGAAACGTGCTCTCCCGTTGAAAACTCGAATTTGAATTTTCGACTCCATCACATTACTTCCCTTATTCATTATACTATGTATACGGAAAGTAAAAATATCGTCGCTGAATGTATCGCATTTTAGAGATGTTGAAATGTTTAAATAAAACTGCAGTTGGAAAATGTTTCATAATTCATGCTTTATGCATGATTGATCTTTCTCGTTTATATAGATATAGAAAAAAACGATTTTTTTTTTTTTTAGTTTTAAAAGTTAAAAGTCACCTTTATTTATGTTTTAGAAATACAACATTTTTACAATTTTATTATTTAAGTAATATTATGTTGTGAAAATATAGTTTTATTTTTATAAAATATGTCCTTTGAAAAGTATTTATTGTAAATTTTTTGATGTATTAAAAGTGCATGTTTTTGGTTAGTTTTGTGAAGTTACGTAGTGTTGGTGATGGGTGATTAGGGAATTTTTGCTGGAGACCCTGTCTCTTAGCTTATGTTTAGCATGTTTGTTTGTTTGTTTGTTTGTTCGGCAAGTTGCCGTTTCTAGTGAGGGGATGGGTCTGAACGTTGGCTTTGTGGTGGTGGTGTTGTGTTTTTGCTTCGTTTTGTTTCGGCTTGGGCCCTTTCCCCGGCGACCTGCGGATGCTGTGGTCTCGTTGGGGGACTGGGGGGATGTTGGCTTGGTTGCGTGGTCGGGTCTGTTTGGTGGCCGCGTTGTGGTCATTGGGCCTGGTTGTGTGCCTGCTGTGCGATTTTATCGCAGCGATTGATTCTCTTTCCTGATACCTTTGGGTGGAACGAATCTTTCGATGCTTATAATGTATGTCCGGAGTGAGATATTATTTTAATATATATTGTATATGTTAAATGAACTTAATTTGGCCTCGTAATTGTAACAGTGTGTACAAAATCATGCAATACGGATTTCTCATGATAACAAAAGGATGGCATACGTATTGTAGGAATATTTACTGGAATCATCTTGACCAGAGTCATCTTTGGGGCTAGCCTTCGCCTTGGATTTAATGCTCGGTTTCGTCTTACAAGCTCATTCTCAGCTTTTTACTAACGAACAACCGCTTCGATTCACACTTTTCATCCAATCATTTCAAATTATGATTTCTTGTACGAAAAGGGGACTTGCTTTGGTGGCTCCCTCTTTATTTCTCCCCCTTGAGCCCATTGGTTGCCGAAGCTGTCACTGGCTGTTACTAAATACACAGGCCGTAACTGTTTGAGGTCTTAAGGACCCACGTGACCTTATGATGTGTGTGAGAAATCTTTATTACCCCCATATAAATTTATTTAAACTCAATGTCAACTTCTGACAACCGTCTGACTACGTACTTTGCTTGACGCTTACAACAAGTATTGCCACCTTTGGGTACTTCTTGTTTGAAGCCTTGTCTGCAGTCATCCACAATGCAAAAACTTAGTGATTACCATTCTTTAAGGGATTGATCCCGACATCCCTAATAATTAATTTTACGTAATGTGTCGAAACACTTCTAAATAAAAACTAAATTATTCCAACTGTATGTGTTAACTCCCAGATAAATACACTTCTACCTGCTTCACTGGAATAAATGTATAAAACATATATTCTCCTCCCCCACTCACCTCGCAGCGACTAAAGCGTAATACAATAGATGATACGGAAAAGAAAAAAAAATGAAAACAGGGAGGAATTTTCCAATCTCTGAACATTTAACTTATCGATCTATTCTGATATTGACTCCCAAGGCTTATTAAGAAACCGCGATGGAAAAAAAATGTAGATGTATAAGAAAAATTTGCCCGACACGTCGAGAAATTATTTTTCAAGAAAAATAATGTGGTATCTTTTCATTTCATACTTTTCTGATATTTTTAAGTGAATCATTGATGGATGAAACATGTATAACATGAAAAGGAGTGTATTAAAGATATATAAGAAAAGCAAATAGAAGGAATAAAATGAAGTAAGAAGGAGAGATAAATGTAATGTAAGACAGTGTCGAATAAAATCAAGATTAGAATAGAAAAGCATATTGTTACGAACATGAAAAATGGAGTCACTTTTGGAAACACCTTTACAGACAGCCATTCCTATGACGTGAATTCTTTTGAGTTGCCATATGAGGATGTTTCGAAGCGAATTTAACGACTTTTCGAATATTCGAGAACTATCTCGATATAACTAATGTTCCACGAGACGCGAGCCCCCAGGAAGTTTCTACAGACAGTATTAAAAGCAGTTGGAGAGCAATTGACGTGGCACAACGTGCTTTGAATTGCGAATAGTAACTGCTGTTTTGTGAAATGAAATACGTCAATAATAGCAGTCGCTAATAGTATCCATTCTTTTGTGAAATGAGTGTAACATTTGACTGCTGTACCTGGCAGTTGTCTAGCGATCTTGTGAGAACTATTTTCTGTATACGCGATTATACGCATACATGAATAAAATGTATTACATCGGATTATTGTATAGAATTTTACACACCAAAATATCATGTAGAATATAACCCAATGTAATGCTGAAACTCTAGTTATAAAAACTTCAATGTTTTCAAGGACTAGTTAATCATTTTTGTATAAGAGATAGAGATAGACAAAATCATGGCGAAATAGGTTTCAATGTTGTAATGATAAAATGCGATGAAATAAATGCAATTTTGCAACGTTTATCATTGTATCGTTACGAACATGTCAAATTCCTTCACTGGCAGCTCATTTGACTGGCAAAAGGGAACAACCTTTCATATGGCGTGAGTTTAGGGATGCCATTTCAAGACTGTCGGTTCAAGATTGCAAGAATTGGCGATTTGGGTGATATTTCAACTGTTCGAGAACCATCTCGATATAACGAATATTTTACGAGATATGAGTCCCTTCTGGAAGTTTCTACTGAGAGTATAATATAAAAGGAGTCGTTGCTAATTTGACACGAGCTACATTGAACTGCATTATATGTCAATGTTTTGGGAATGATGTCAGTTGTTTGGTGGAATGACTGTAGCATTTAATGGCTCATTTACTGTGCCTGACATCTACTTAGTGATCTTGGGAGATAATGATCGATGCATTTGCTGCATAGCGTTCCTGTTTACGCTGTGCTTATGAATAAACGTGCTAATTATCCAGATATGTGGACTCGTTCTTTATCCTGAGCGTACACACACTATTCCAGAAAAACGTCGTAACAAATTGGTGTCAGAAATGGGATTCTGGAAATTTGACAAGCGGTTATGTCTCCCCCAACTCGTAAAATAACAATTGTATGCTCCACTCATTTCACAAAGCAGCTGCTACTATTCTCCAAACATTAACGTATCTCATAGTTCAATGGAGCTCGTATCACGTCAACTGCTCTCCAACTGAGCGATGACGGCTTTTATATATTCTCTATAGAAGCTTCCAGAAGGCGCTCCGTATGTCGTGGAAAATTCGTTATATCGAGATAGTTCTCAAATATTTGAAAAAAAAAAACGAGAAATGATCAAATTTTTGGCAACCCCTCCAAACTTATCATATAGCATCCCTAAATTTACGTTATTAGAATGGCTAACTGTAACGGTGGTTTCTCCCGCTGAATTTTAAAAGAGAATTCCAGCTACACGTTCGTAACACTATACCTCAAGAATGAAAAGAAAATATTTCCAAAATATTTATGGATTTATTCCTCATAATGTCCTTTAATTTACTTTTTTTTTCATATTGACTATTCAAAAAATTATTTTATATTTATCAAAATTAACATTTATTTTAAACAGCACGTTTTAATTTTTTTAAAGATAACTAAAATGTGTTAAAAAGAACTGTAAAAAAACAAAATTTTCAAAATGTGTAATTTTTTGTTCTTTTGGAAACTAACTTTTCAATTTATGATCTAAAGAAGTATGTTGAAAATGAATATTTTAGTCAATTTTACAGCAGTTTAATTTTTTTAATTTAGCAGTCTATAATTCTAACTTATTAGCAATTGAAGTAAAATTCACTTTTACAAATTATGCATGCTCAGTTTGCAGACACGTGGCACTAAAACTCGCTTCATTTTTAACACTTTCCAACATGGTTGAAGAGTGTTTATGACTTTGTTCTTTCTATTTGTCTTGTCTTGTCCGTTTGCACGATAACTGCTGTAAAAATTGCTTTTAAATCAAATGACTTTTTTATCAAAATGAAATTTCAGTATATTGTTGAGACAAGCAGTGGGACATATCGAAATGGAAATGAAAAATATCACCCAATTAGTTTTGGAATGAATCCGAGTTGAAAAGTTGAAATACATTGAGCCTTATGGAACCCTCATTTTTCAAAAAAATTTTAAGCGAAGTTAGAATTTACAAATTGCTTCGAATATTTTAGGAAATATTCAAATTATCCCATAAAATATATAAAAAAAAGTTCAGCAAATTATGTTCGGTAATTTAAATAAAATTTAAAGTTATAAGTACACGCATATAATATGAAGAGATCACGTGACTTCAAAATAAAATAGGACATCCCTATTTTTCCCAGTGTCAAAATTGTGATTTTTAAAATTCTTTTAAATTTATATTCAATGTTGCATCGTTTTTAAAAGCGCTTTATTTTCGTTTATTTTCTGTACATCTCTATTCTGCGCCAACGCAATTACAATATTTTTGAGTTTAAATGATCACTTTGATTATTTTTACAACGAAGACTTATTTGATGGATGCAGAATGTAAACACGTGATTATAAGATGAGTTGTTGCTGAATTTTTTCACGCAAATTTAAACTCTAGTCTGGAATAAACAGACGATTTTATAGCATTGCCTTTTTTGAAGAAGTTTCCGAGAATAATAAATTATTATACTGTGATAATTTTTAAAATGCCACCTCTAAAAGTATCTCATTTTAGAGATGTTTAAATAAAATTGCATTGCAATTGGAAAGTGTTTCATAATCAATGCTTTATGCATGATTGATGTTTCTTGTTTCATTCTTCAGATGAAATTGTTTTAGGATATTAAAATGAGTTTATATCCAGTTTCTAGTTTCCTTTGACAACAAGTATAAAATTACCAAATTATCTTAATTCTTTTGGAAACATCCCATACCAAACGTTATAAATCTGGGAATCGGGATTCCATCCAGACAACATGATAAGGAGGGCGGTTTCGTTGCTATTAGAACTCAAAATCGAGAATTAACTGCAACAATCAAACAGCAAAATATATTAATTATATCATCGTATATATATATAGTATTGATCTCACAAAAATTTTCGAATTTGAGATTTTAATGCCAATATATGTTTTAAGACCGCTGAATACATTTTGACTGTTTTTGGAGTGATGTCCGTTTGGGAGCGATTTCTTGTGTACAGGATAGCGGTTTCAAACAGTAATGGATTTTCACGAAACTTTATGTCCTGCTTTGTTGAAAAATCGAGCGAACACTTATTACTGGACTAACGATACCGATTTTTAAAATATTTTCTTGCAAAATTTGTAACCGAAAACACCTACAGCAAAATGGATTCTCGTATGAACCCCAGTCCAGTCATTTTGTTTCTCAAACTCAATTTTGCGCAGATCAACTGAGTTACACTCAGATAGGGTTGTGAAAAGCCAGAAACGTATCGTTTCTATCTGCATCCCAAATTCTTGAAATGTAAGACAACACCATCCGCTGAAATGACTTTTGCTCAGATGAGTCAGCTCCCCTTTCTTTACGAACTTTTGTGTAATCGACACGCCTCTCATGAAAATGCTATATAGTTCGAAAATTTTGTTCCCTCTACAAAATTTCTCTACAAAAATTTAACTTCAAAGTTCGACTTTGAAATCTGTCCGAACGAGTATTTTTGAAATGGAATGTTCAAATCTCGGAATATTTGCATGATCGGCTAGTCATGGTGGTAATTAAGGGTTTTCTTTTAATCTGTAATTTCGTTTAAGTTAACTATGATTATGTCCTCTTCGGGTTAATTAGATGATCCTGTTTTTTAACGACTGTTACGTAATTGAAGTAAATTCAAAGAAATCCAGTTCCCCTGATGAATGATGACAAAATCCAGATGTTCTATTGAAAGTAGCTTTCCTTTAAAGTTTACTTTTCCTCTTAAAGGAAGAAGTTTCTTTTTGCAGTAAAGAATTTCCAGGAAATTAATGTGTCTTCTTAGAGGAAGAAATTTCCTTTTATAATAAAGAATGTACAAGAAATTAATTTGTATTCTTAAAGGAAACCGTTTCCAAATTAATTTCTTGTAAATTCTTGACTGTAAAAGTTAAAAATTTACAAGAAATTAATTTGTGTTTATAAAGAAAGAAGTTTTTTTTCAAAGTAAATAATTTACAAGAAAATAATTTGGCTTGTTAAAGGAATAAAAATCCTTCTAAAAGAAATAATTTACAAGAAATTAATTTGTCTTTCTTGAGAATGAAGTTTCCTTTTAAAGTAAGAAATTTAAAAGAAATTAATTTGTCTTCTTAGAGGAAGAAATTTCCTTTTGTCGCAAAATATTTACAAGAAATTAATTTGGCTTTATAAAAGAAAAAGTTTTCTTTTAAAGGAAATAATTTAGAAGAAATTAATTTGTCTTTTTGATGAAGGTAAGTAAAGAAGGAGGATGCTTTTGAGGATGAAGGTAAGTAAAGAATTTACAAGAAATTAATTTGTCTTCTTAGAGGACGAAATATCCTCTATCCTATGCTTTTGAGGTAAGTAAAGAAGGAGGATGCTTTTGAGGATGAAGGTAAGTAAAGAATTTACAAGAAATTAATTTGTCTTCTTAGAGGACGAAATATCCTTCTACTGTAAAAAATTTTCCAGAAATTAATTTTGCTTCTTAAAATAAAAAAAATTCTTTTAAGGAAAGGAATATACAGAAAATTAATTTGCCTGCTTAAAGGACGAAGTTTCCATTTAAAGGAAATAATTTATAAGAAATTAATTTATATTCTTAGATGAAGAAGTTTCCTTTTAAAGTAAGCAATTTACAAGAATTTAATCTCTCATTTGAGAGGAAGAAGTTTCCTTCTACAGTACAGAATTTTCATGAAATTAATTTGGTTTTGTAAAGGAAAAAGATTCCTTCTGAAGAAAAAATGTACAAGAAATTAATTTGTTTTCTTAAAAGAAGGAAGTTTCCTTTTAAAGGAAAAAATTTACAAGAAATAAATTTGTCTTCTTAGATGAAGAAGTCTTATTTTAAAGTAAAGAATTTACAAGAAATTAATTTGGCTTCTTAGAGGAAGAAATTTCTTTTTATAATAAAGAATATACAAGAAATTAATGTGTCTTCTTAAAAGAAACAGTTTTCTTTTAAAGTAAAAAATTTACAAGAAATAAATTTGTGTTTTTAAAGGAAGCAGATTTCATTCAATAAATTTACAAGAAATTAATTTGACTTCATAAGGGATGAAGGTTCCTTTTAAAGGAAAAATTTTGCAAGAAATGAATTTGTCTTCTTACAGGAAGAAGTTTTCTTTTAATGTAAAGAATTTAGAAGAAATTAATTTGTGTATTTAAAGAAAGCAGTTTCCTTTTAAAGTAAATAATTTGCAACAAATTAATTTGGCTTGTTAAATAAATGGAATAAAAATCCTTTTAAAAGAAATAATTTACAAGAAATTAATTTGTCTTCTTTGAGGATGAAGTTTCCTTTTAAAGCAAAGAATTTACAAGAAATTAATTTGTCTTCTTAGACGAAGAAATTTCCTTTTACTGTAAAGAATTTACAAGAAATTAATTTTGCTTCTTAAAAGAAAAAGATTTCTTTTAAAGGAAAGAATTTGAAAAAAAATTAATTTGTCTTCTTAAAGGAAGAAGTTTCCATTTAAATAAAATAATTTATGAGAAATTAATTTATATTTTTAGATGACGAAGTGTCCTTTTAAAGTAAACAATTTACAAGAATTTAATCTGTCTTCTAAAAGGGAAAATTTTCATTTTACAGTACAGAATTTGCATGAAATTAATTTGGTTTTGCAGAGGAAAATGGTTCCTTCTGAAAGAAAGAATTTTTATAAAATTTGTTTGAGTTTATAGATAAGTAATATAAGCATTATATAGAGCTAAAATTGCATCATATAGATCTGAGATCTTAATATTATTAAAAATATCTTTGAAATCAAATATTTGAAATCCAATTAGTTTTCTAAGTGATGCTAATTTATTCTTTAATTCTTTACTATTATTTAGAATAAGGTAATTATTGCTATACAGACGTAAACTATCATTTATTAGATTTTTATATATATATATATATATATAAAATATTAAAATAGTAAATTCAATGGTAGAAAGGTAGAATGGTAGAATGGAAGAAATAACACATAATACACTATCTTAAAAATATTTTTAAGCCTACAGAATGCAATGAAATAAAATGAAATTCTACAATAAAGAGGAAATAATAATACATATTACAGTTCAAAAAGCTAACGATAATCAGATGTTAATGGAGAGGAATTGAATAATGGAATACCAAAATAATCAAGCATTAAAGCTTGCACGTGGAAGAGTTTTAGGCTTAAGAATAGTTCATTTCGATAAAATTCTTTATCAAGTCCTAATATTTTAAACGAAATGAACACAAAAATGCTTGTTTCTGAAACACAAGATAGATTTTATCTATAAACATGTATTATTAGGACGACGAGCATAAATATTGAAAAATTAGAAAGGAAACATAAATACCTTAAAATACACATCAAATGTACAAACGGGACGAGCAAAAAATGACTAGACCAATGATGCCATTCGATAAAGTGTAAAGAAGAGATGTACTGTTGTCAAAGTGAGTAAGAAAAACCGTAACTGCGAAATGGCAGTAAAATGCGATATTCTACAGTAAAAGCTGCAAAATAGAAAGATGAAAAAATATTGTAATGTAAAAACAAGAGAATGTAGAAGTAAGGCTAAAATAATATACTAAGGAGAGACTTTTAAGAATTTAGGCTAATCGAAATTTATTAACTATACCATTTATTAAATATGCTGGATATTCATATAATTTACTGGTAATTATGAGGTTATTTATGTGCAAAGCATGAAATTTTTTATCTGATAATCAACTTTTTAGAATTTATAGATTAAGTATAATATTTCTAAACAATTGAATCAAGTTGCAGTAATTAAAAGGTAATATTTTATTAATATTGAATTTAAAAAAATCTTTTTTATCATATAAATTAGAAACTATCCCATTAGTAGGTTCTATAATTAGATTTAAATCCAAATAATTAATATTTTTACTAATATTAGTTTCATTAGGTATTAAATCCAAATTATCCAGATAGAAATCTATATCTATGACATAATTATCAGTAAATACTAAGCATATTAGATCATCTACGTATCTATAAATTTTATAATCTGTAGAAGTAAAGCGTTTTTCATAATGATATAGGTATAAATTAGCTAACATACTGCTACTACAGCCACCTTGTGGAACACCCGAGACTTGTAAGTATAATTTATTACCTTGAAAAATATAATTATTGAAAAGAACAAAATGGAGAAGTTTAGGAAAATTGGCAAATTTAGGTAGTTGATAATGATTAGTAATATAGGCATTATATAAAGCTAATATGACATCATAAAGATCAGTAATCCTAATATTTATTAACTAGTTCTTTGAAATCAAAAGTTTAAAATCCTATTATTTTACCTAGTGATGTTAATTTACTTTTTAATTCTTTACTATTATTTAGAATAATGTAGTTATCACTAGAAACACGTAAATTACAATTTAGTACATTTAAATAATTTAGTAATAATTTACTAGCAGTAGTAGATTATGAATTATGACCACTCGTTACAGTTCTAAATTTAATAGGATTTTTATGAAATTTAGGAATAAGCACAATATATGGAAATTTCAAATATCTATTATTAATATCTAAATCACTATACATATTGATAATTTTCAATTTGATACTATTAACAGAGTGTGAATCAATTTTAAATAGACTATTAATTTTTAAATAATCTAACAGATATTGCTAATCTAGCAGAATTTTTAACAGATAATAGCATAATTAGAGACTTTATGAACATAAGTAATAACAAAAGATCTATGTAAATTATTAACGAGTGCTTTATATTATTCATATTATATATAGAGATCTATATAAATTGATACTCCAAATAATATGGCATTTTTAATAGACTTTAAAATAGTAAATTTCCACAAATTAAATGCCTCTAAAGGCTGAGCATATTTAGAAGCTAATACATAAATATATTTATCAAGGTCAAGATTTATTGATTTTAGGACTTTATTAGAATTATTACAAGAAGGTAACCTGAATTTTGTACCAAATGACATTAAGGTTCTTAAAGATTTTTATTAACTATGGCTCCAGCATCTATATGCCTCAGTAACTTAAAGATTTATCTCTAACAATGGCTAAGTCTCCAGTAACTATATGCCCCAAGTGTGGATTTATAAAATTAGCATAAATATCAACTCTATAAATACATTCACCATCCAAATTTGTTGAGGAATCTTTATCGACTGACAGAGATTGGGAAATTTCATTGTAATTAAAAATTGTTCAACCAATAGGCTTGTTGTATTTAAAAGTCTTAGCAACATTCAAATCCTTAACAGGCAATAAATGATGAAACCGATTAAAAAATTCCTAAAATTGATAGAATTAAATGGGATGCTTAAAAGATATTACACAATAAGAATTAGAACAATTATTATTATAAAATAATTAAGTTTTATTTTTAAATATTTTGATCTGGTAATGAGCAAATTATAGAAAATTAATTTTAAAAAAATAGTATAAACTGTATTTAATTATTTTTTCTTAACCGAAAATACCCATGATTTTATAAATTTCCATTGAAATGAGTTGTTAAAATGTTGATGCATACTTTTAACCTCAGTTTCAAAGTCATGATGAGGGAAGCTTCCTTTACCGCGTTTAAATCTTTTGAGTTTAGCCGAATTTCTATTATGTAAAAGACGATTCAAAAAAAGATGATTAAAAATGGAATATTTATTATCTACAAAACTATTTTTTACAATATTACCATTGAGATATAATTGATTCAATCCATATGGAAAAAGAGTACAATTTGATTTTATATAAAAGTTTTCAAAGAACATTTTATCAGCTGTATTAGTTTTTATATCCAAAATTTCTCAAAACCATGTTTAGCAAAGTGTTTATATTCAATTTTATTAGAAATAGGAAGATATATATATGTATATATACATATATATATATCTATATATATATATATATATATATATATATATATATATATATATATATATATATTTATTATATATATATATATTTATTATATATATATATTTATTATATATATATATTTATATATATATATATATATCTATTATATATATATATTTATATATATATATATATATATATATATATATATATATTTATATATATATATATATATATATATATATATCTATTATATATATATATTTATATATATATATATATATATATATATCTATTATATATATATATTTATATATATATATATATATATATATATATATATCTATTATATATATATATATATATATATATATATATATATATATATATATATTTATTATATATATATATTTATTATTATATATATATTTATATATATATATATATTTATATATATATATATATATATATATATATATATATATATATATATATATATATATATATATATATATATATATATATATATATATATATATATATATATATATATATATATATATATATATATATATATATTTATTATATATATATATTTATATATATATATTTATTATATATATATATATTTATTATATATATATATTTATATATATATATATATATATCTATTATATATATATATATATATATATATATATATATATATCTATTATATATATATATATATATATATATATATATATATATATATATATATATATATATATATATATATATATATATATATATATATATATATATATATATATTTATATATATATATATATATATATATATATATTTATATATATATATATATATATATATATATATTTATTATATATATATATTTATTATATATATATATTTATTATATATATATATTTATATATATATATATATATATATATATATATATATATATATATATATATATATATATATATATATATATATATATATTTATTATATATATATATTTATTATATATATATATTTATATATATATATATTTATATATATATATATATATATATATATTATATATATATATATTTATTATATATATATATATATATATATATATATATATATATATATATATATATATATATATATATATATATATATATATATATATTTATTATATATATATATTTATATATATATATATATATATATATATATATATATATATATATATATATATATATATATATATATATATATATATATATATATATATATATATATATATATATTTATATATATATATATATATATTTATATATATATATATATATATTTATTATATATATTTATATATATATATATATATTTATTATATATATTTATATATATATATATAATAAATATATATATATAAATATTATAATAATATATATATATATTTATATATATATATTTATTATATATATATATATATATATTATATATATATATATATAAATATATATAATAAATATATATATATATATATA
>OX578143.1:149292091-149348689 GCA_951213105.1 Amaurobius ferox
AAATCGTATTAAATTTAGAACTGTAACGAGTGGTCATAATCCATACTCCACCACTGCTAGTAAATTATTACTAAATTTTTAAAATGTATTAAATAGTAATTTACGGAATTCTAGTGATAACTACATTATTCTAAATAATAGTAAAGAATTAAAACATAAATTAACATCACTAGGTAAAATAATAGGATTTCAAACTCTTGATTTTAAAGATCTATTTAATAATATTAAGATCACTGATCTTCATGATGTCATTTTAGCTTTATATAATGCTGATATTACTAATAAATCTCATCTTACTAAATTAACCAATTTTCCTAAGCTTCTTCATTTTGTTCTTTTCAATAATTATATTTTTCAAGGTAATAAATTATACTTACAAGTCTCAGGGGTTCCACAAGGTGGCTGTAGTAGCAGTATGTTAGCTAATTTATACCTATATCAATATGAAAAATTTTGGATTTAAATCTAATTATAGAACCTACTATGGGATAGTTGCTAATTTATATGACAAAAAAAATTTTTTTTTAATTTAATATTAATAAATTATTACCATTTAATTCCTGCAACTCGATTCAATTGTTTAGAATATTATACTTAATCAACTTTTTAGAATTTATAGATTATCAGATAAAAAATTTCATGCTTTGCACATTAATAACCTCAAAATTACCAGTATATTTTATGAATATCCAGCATATTTAGTAAATGGAATAATTAATCACTTTCGATTATCCTATAATTCTCATAATCTCTCCTTAATATCTTATTTTAGCCATACTTCTACATTCTCTTGAATTTACATTATAATATATTTTCATCTTTTACTTTTGTAGCTTTAACTGTAGAATACCTCTTTTTATTGCCTTTTCGCAGTACGGTTTTTATTACTCTCTTTGGCAACAGCAGATCACTTCTTTTCATTTCTGTGTATGGCAACATTGGTCTAGTCATTTATTGCTCGTCATGGTTGTACTTTAGAGGTGTATTTTAAGGTATTTATATTTCCTTTATTTTTTCCAATCTTTGTGCTTGTCGTATATATAACACAAGTTTATAGATAAAATCTATCTTGTGTTTAAGAAACAAGCATTTCTGTGTTCATTTCGAAGGGATATATGGACTTTAAAAAGAATTTTTTCGAAATGAACTATTTTTAAGCCTAGAGTTCTTCCACGTGAAAGCGTTTTTGCTTGATTTTTTTGTTTTCCTATTTTCATTACTCACCTTTGAAATTTGTTGATTATCTTTGTCTTTATGACCGTTTCATAATTTCCTCCTTATGGTTGAATTTCCTTTATTAATTGTATTTTGTTGGCAGTTGATGTGTATTTTAAGGTACTTATGTTTCCTTTCTAATTTTTCAATATTTATGCTTGTCGTCCTAATAATACATGTTTATAGATAAAATCTATCTTGTGTTTCAGAAACAAGCATTTTTGTGTTTATTTCGTTTAAAATATTAGGATCTGATAAAGAATATTTTCGAAATGAACTATTAAGCCTAGAACTCTTCCACGTGCAAGCTTTAATGCTTGATTATTTTGGTATTCCTTTATTCGATTCCTCTCCATTGACATTCGTTGATTATCTTTAGCTTTTTGAACTGCAATATGTATTATTATTTCCTCTTTATTGTTGAATTTCATTTTATTTCATTGCATTCTGTAAGCTTAAAAATTTTTTTATAGTGCATTATGAGTTACTTCTTCCATTCTACCATTGGATTTACTATTTTAATATTATATATATATATATATATATATATATATATATATATATATATATATATATATATATTAGTACAGCCCGTGCGTCAAAGTCAGTAATATGACAAGTAAAACCTGGGTTGACGCTCTTGCAGTCAGTACTTTGTTTTGCTGTAACGTGGAGAAGAAATAAGTTTCCCACTTCAGAGGGCTCTAGAATGCGTTCTATTGGTCGTGATTGAAAATTGACAGAGCATGATTTAATTTGTGCTGCAAAATAAAACTTTTGTATCAATAAATTTTAGCTGCTAATTTAAAATAGAGCAAAATATTGTGTCTTGCTAAGAATTTTTTCAGAGACAAACCATATAAGTCCAGAGTGCATGTTTGACGAATTTTACGAAAATGTTCGTGATTGAAAATTGGCACAGCATTGTTTAATTTGTGCTGTAAAATCAAACTTTTGTATCAATAAATTTTAGCTGCTAATTTAAAATAGCGCAAAATATGGTGTACTGCTAAGAAGTTTTGGCCACTACAAACCAGGAGATTCCAGGAGATTCCAGCAGCAAATTTTTACACAAAGAATAACGGCTGAAAATGCGCTTACTATGGCGCAGTTCACGCTTAGAATCAAACGTTTGCATCAGTATGCATCAACTTCAAAGTTAAAATGGCACAATTTAGTGTCCTGATAAGCGTTTTTTACCGGGACATACCCGAATTTCTAGTAGATTTTGATCGATTAAAAAAATTCAGGTGAATACTGTGCATTTTGTGGAAAAAGAATTGAATGCACAAGTTTACATTCAAATGCATATTGCACCCGAACATTTTGATCCCTGCTGCAGTTTTTAAACTATTTTTTTCTATATTATTTCTTAACTATTCTATATTTAACGAGAACGATCAGTCATGCATAAAGTATTGATTATAAAGCACTTTCCAGATGACATGCTATTTTATTTAAACGGCTCTAAAATGCAATACATTCAACGTTGATACATATATTTGATATGATCATAGTACTACAATAATTTATAATATCTGAAAACTTGAAACTTAAATGGAGAAAATTAACTTTATTCAAATGACGTCATCGAAACCTAAATTGCCTGGCTCTCTATGAAACATAAGTCATCTGGCTCTCTATGAAATTCAATGAATGTGCATTCATATCAATTTTATATATTGTTACATTTACATTCATAATTTGTTACATTCATATCATTTTTATTCCAGACTCCAGAGCTAAATAATTTTGCGTGAAGAAAAAACCAGCTATATTTTATTTTGAAGTGGGTCATGTTATCTCTTCATTTAATATGGGTATCATTATTATTATAATTTTTATTTAAAAAACTACCGAATCTATTTTGCTAAATTTTTTTAATATATTTTATGGGATAATTTGAATATTTGTTATAATTTTCTAAGCAATTTGCAAATTTTAACTTTGCTTAAAAAATATATTAAAAATGAGGTCCCATGGGGTTCAATGTATTTCACGTTTCAATCCGGATTCAATCCAAAACTAATGGATTGATATTGTTCATTTACATTCCCATATGTTTCACAGACCGTCCCAACAATCTACTAAAATTTCATTTTGATAAAGTCATTTTTACGGCAGTTATCGTGCGAACGGACAGACAGACAGATAAATTGAATAAAGTCATAAGCACTTTTCAACTATGTTGAAATGTGTTAAAAATGTACAGTTTAAATAGTTCTTTTACATTTAAGGTTATTAAAATAATTTAAATTGTTCTGAATTTAATCTCATTATTAAATTAACATTTATTATTATCATTATTCTACAGAGTCCACTTCGATAATAAGATCTTGCAATTCTGTCGCAGTAGCTCAATGGTGGAGCCTCGGCTACCAAAATCCGCGTTTCAATTCCCGGTAGGGTAGCAAGGTCATTATTAAATATTCACTAAACATCATTGAATTATCATTTACTAAATTCATTTTAATCTCGTTTAGTATTTTAAGCTTTCATTTCACATAATTAAAAGATTCCCGGAGTGGTGATATTATCTTCTCGTTGTGTAGAAAGCGAGTTTGTTTCAATGACTAGGAGTTATAAAGTACTCCTCGACTTCATCCCAAGATCGTGACTCTTGTACGAACCATGCCAATTGACTTCACTCTCAATTAAACTTCCAATAACCTAATAACTAGAGTTCGACGAAGAACTCACGACATTGAACACATAAGCAACTTTATTGACAGCTGACTTCACTGGAAATTCAAAATACACACACTCACTTATATATTACAAATATATATACAAATTATTTACAACGCTAGCCTTAGAAATTCTACCCGAGACATACTCATCTACAATCAACTTCAGCCTAATCTATTACTGTGGCACACAAATAGAAAAAGTCTATTAAATTAATGATTAACATTATTTATCATTATTGTGCGTTGTGTTTGCAATAACTCTCCAATTATTTAACCTTTGCGTGGGTCCTGTAAAGGAATGATTAATTAATATGTTACTAAATTGATTAATTTAAACTTAAAAAATAAATCATTTATTAACAACATCAATACTTATTAAATTCATTACAAAATTAATTATATTATTTCGACGATGGGAACATGTGAGACATGTGAGACCAGTATGAATAAAACTATTTAAAATGTGTCTATGACATTTGATTATTGATGAACACATACCTTTAAGTCTGTCTTTGGTTTTGTTACTACCATGTACGTTGCTGATCCTATCACCGAAATAACTAGCAGTATTCTTTCACCGACTCGTGATATCGACGATAACTTTGTACTCATGGCGCTCACACCCGCACTTATTGCATTCTCTTATTGTCTGCACAAGTCATACTGTCATGTCACCCTCTAAAGTCGTAATGCTATATATCGAAGTCATCTCTGAGTGAAGTCTGTCGCATCAGTCTTTTCACACGTCTCCACTCCCTCGGTCACAGGTTGTGGTTCCCTCTTTTTCGGGGGTGTCACTTTCCCCCTTGCTTTCATTTGTAGCATTCAGTGTGACGCAACAAGCTCCTTTTTCCATTGGTTACTTATTTAACCAATGGAACCATTCCACATCCTCGTAAGGGTCAGCTCGGCCTCTCTGTCATGGCAGCCCTAAATTTATGGTTTTCTGACCTTTAGGTTCACGGGTTGTAAAACTCGGTGCCATCCAGACTGTCAGTATTGTCCGAAGTTCTAGATCAATAAATAACTAGTATAAAACTGTCTCACCATAACACAACACTTAATGTGAGATTTACTTCTGGTCTCACAATTACTAAACTGACTGAACTTTTGGTGATCCAACAACGCCACATTATATAGACTCACAAGAGTGCAGGCTATAACTCTCGATGCTACCTTTAATGGACAACCAGAATGCACACACGCGGGCCAGTTCGTCCACTTTGCTGCTCATATCTTCGGGTGACTCGGGCGGCCTGGACCTTCTGCACACACTCGCGCGAACTCGCTAGAATGGCAGCGCCTTCATTCTAAAGTCTGCACTTCTTATAGATCTGGCTTATCGTGAGGATGCGTTTCTTCGGAATGAAAGTGAAGAAGTTTAGGGCAGACATTAAAATCAGGTAAAATGAGAATTAGACTAAAATGATAATAAATAATAGAATCCTCACAGAGTCCAATAATTTATGTCCTTATTCCCCCAATCTTTTATTTTTAGACTGTTTGAAAGGTGTTTTTCTTCTACTTGGAGTGCGACGTGAGTCGAATACAATTCCTCATTTGTTCGCGATGAAACGCATCTTCCTAAAGACGCCTTTCTTTAAATGAGGGAGGCTCGCTGAAAAGTGGAAAGAATGATGCGCAGAGCGAGTGAAAATATTCGTTCTCGATACCCATTACAAGTGATCGTTAAATTTGTTTATAAAGCTATGTGAACTATAATGAACTGTTGCGTTACAATACGCTCATGAGCTGGTTTTCAGTCCCACTCAAAGGTATAGTCTGAATTGAATAGATGATAAAGTTCTCAAAATTGGGGGTCCCTTATTAAAACAAGTAGGTTGTGGATCGTTATTAATGCAACATGCCTCGAATTTTATCAGACAGATTGGCTATAGCTTTTTCTTTTGTAACATACCCATTATTTCGTAAATCTGATTATTATTCCGATTTCCTCATCTGAGTAGACGCAATGCCTCGAAATGCACTTCCGATATTATTTAATGTATCGTATCCCATTCACTGTATAAAGAAAATACAATATAGAGTACAATATAAAATGAAATATATAAATAAATACATGAAAAATATATAAGGTATAATAAAACATACAATATAATGGGAAAATATATAAATAAATACATGAAAAATATATAGGGTATAATAAGAAAATACAATATAATGGAATGAAATCTATAAATAAATACATGAAAAATATATAGGGTATAATAAAAAAATACAATATAATGGAAAAATATATAAATAAATACATGGAAAATATATAGTGTATAATAGAAAAATACAATATAATGGAATGAAATATATAAATAAATACATGGAAAATATATAGGATATAATAAAAAAATACAATATAATGGAATGAAATCTATAAATAAATATATAAAACATATATAGGGTATAATAAAAAAATACAATATAATGGGAAAATATATAAATAAATACATAAAAAATATATAGGGTATAATAAAAAAATACAATATAATGGAATGAAATCTATAAATAAATACATGAAAAATATATAGGGTATAATAAAAAATTCAATTACATACAGCTAAAATAAGTGCCTAACTCCGATAGCATGCACAGTATACACTAAAGCTCTTGTAGGTTCTGCTGATCCAAAATCGTGTTGATCGGTAGATAAGAAACACGAACGATTCAATGTCATCCATTAAAGGTATGTTGAAACACGAACGCAGGCGCTCTATAAAAATAATAATTCTATTTTAAATTTACAGTATTCAACAGAAAGTATAAATTATTGATTATTATATATATATATATATATATATATATATATATATATATATATATATATATATATATATATATATATATATACACATATACTAGCAGTATACCCGTTCTTCGTACGGAACCTATAATATAAAGAAACTTAAATTCGCAATCACTTTTAATTTGTCAATTTAAAGTTGAGCGAAATGTAAGACAATTGGACGCTTCGCTGGAGGATTACCATTCGGAAAGAGCTCGATGTACAGCCCTAGATATGATACATAT
Organism: Amaurobius ferox; assembly: GCA_951213105.1. Lineage (NCBI taxonomy): Eukaryota > Metazoa > Arthropoda > Arachnida > Araneae > Amaurobiidae > Amaurobius > Amaurobius ferox. The sequence continues at coordinate 149,299,039 of OX578143.1, forward strand.
TTTTTCCACTGTGAAAGAGGTCCATTTGATATATTTTATAAGGAAAGTCATCAGACTTTTTCAAATGGTTCAAATATAGAGTTAAAATTATGAAAAACATGTTATTTAAATTTAAATATCAAAACATTTTAATTTAAACGTTTCCTTATTTTTAGATAGTCATTTGTTTTTGAATGCACTTTTAATAGAAATGTTTATTTTTAAACATATTTTTTTTTCTTTTTTTTCAAATATAGGCTTAAAGTAGCACTCTACAAGCAGTTGGAAAAAGCTAGATATTTAAAAGATAACCTTTTGTCCGCGTTATTTTTTCTTTGGATGCGCTGTATCAAAAATGCATTCGGTTTAAACATGTGTTGCTTAGTTTGCGACATTTCCATTTCTTTGTTGATTAATTGAAAAATGGCTCCCTCACTCGTCCGGTTGTTGAGGGACTGTACCTACCTCGATGGTCTGTACCCGCTTTATTGGAAGCGAGTTTTAATGGAAGTGAGTTTGTTTCACTCGCTCGGGTTATCGAGGCTCGTGTCTTGATTCCCGATCCCATATGTTCAGCTTTTTGATGTGTGTTTTTCTTTCACTTGAAGTGGGACGTGAGTCGAATGCAACGCCTCATTTATACTCCTCAATCGATGCAGCTCGTCGCATTTTAACCGCAGTTATTTCTTTTTCACATTTCAAAATAATGAAGGATAATTGAAGAGAAACGGTTGAATAATGACGAAAATGGGCTGTTGTAGGGGGTGGGAACAGTCGTTCTCGATAACCATTACACGCGATTATTGAAGCTGTTCTGGACGATGTGAACTATTTATGAGCAAGTAAAGTACTTCTCTGTTCGGAGGACCATTGTACAGGTTCCTTTTAACGACTTCAACATCTAAGTGAAACATAATTCCAATTTTACTTAACGATCAAAATTCAACGAAAGAATCACGACACTATTATTAAATATTTTATTAACTATTTTATTCACAGCTATCTAGCTGGAACTTAAACATAAATGACAGTACAAACAAATCTACTATATACACTATTTACACAGCTAACCACACAAGATTTTTACCCGAGACATTATTCATCTCATTCGAACCAAACTCATTACTGAATTTGACAGACTGTAAAACTTATATGCGACAACTTACTACATGACGATGATGAATATTCCTGATATTCACAACACATTGTCAACACACGTCATTTTCTTAGCATGGGTTTCCTTAACGGAATATGCCAAACCCCATTTTTCCTGACGAAAATCTTTTCTTCTTCCTCCGAAACTCAAAGTCCGCCGTATAAATAGATCTGGCCAACCACGAGAGTGGGCTTCCTCAACACTGAACTTCAAAGATCTGCATAAAGAATCCCCTCAAGCTGGTCAGTAAACATTATCAGCCCTGTGTTCCCAGAACTCGTCTAGATTTCCCAAACTTAGGTTCGTGTTCTCGTTATACAATTTCCCCCAATAAGTAATGAAACGCAAGATAACAGCGGCTATCTTAGTCATTTGAGAACAAGTACATAAATTAGTTTACCAAAATGGCACAACTTTGTGAAGACTTGCGTACATGGAAGTAAAAGTAAGGGGTTAAGGTTCATATGTTAAGAAAAAGCCCATATCGTTTGAGACAATCATTCAGGTGGCACTGGGATAATATAAGCAGCCCTGCAGCGTATGCATTCCCATGGCGAAAGGCTTGAAATATTTATTTACACGGCCAATTTTGTAAAAATTAATGATGAGTGCAATGCAAAGTAGAACTGAAACAATAAAGAAGATTCTTAAGTATTCAAAATTCTTTTCCCTTTCAATTTATTTTTAACTCCCTCTATTCTGTACTCTATCCTAGAACTCTGAAAAAATACTGGTTCATTATACTCATAATGAGAGAACTCTTAATTTAAAAATAATCAAACATATATATATCAAATACAACGCCCTTCTATTGTGTCAACCAGTAGTGGCAACTACTTTACTACCAAAAGCAACACCTGTTTATCATTCTCAAAGCATTACCGCATTTCCAAGCGTTTCATCCATAGGAGTTTGATCTCCTTCTTTCTAACTCCGTGCTTGTGCAATTAGTTAATGCATGGTACTTCACTGAAATAAATGTTAAATGCAGTTTCATTTCCTAATTTGACATTTGACACTTTCAAATTTAAGGTGTCGGTTAAAGAATGAATAATCCCAAAGCACCCCGTGCATGTTGCCGTTGCCTTAAAGGTCCCCGTTGCCTTAAAGGCGGCAGAAATGACCTCCCGGCTAAATGCCCATCCTCCGGGGGTAGAGTCGGGACACTCCTTTGTCATGTATTTAAAACATGACATGAATATATCTATCGTATTTAAAAGTCTGAGGTTTTTCGCACAGTAACATCTAAACTATTGCACCTCCAAGGATTTTTTTCAATTTTTAAAATTAAATTTTAAAACTTTTCAAAACTTTTTAAAAGTGACAACGAGCTCAATATTCAGCTTCACTTTCCCACTATTTTTTTTGCTTATTTTAAATAGGATCATTCAATGTTGTACGAAAGTTGAAAAAGAGTCTAATATTTAGCTTCACTTTCCTACTATTTTTTACTTATTTTATTTGATTAATTTTATTAAATTACTATTTTACTTTTTTATTTTACTTTTATTAGATGTTGAAGGAGTGTTTAAGCCTTTAAATATTATAAAATTTATACATCATGGTCTTTCAATGAACGTTTGATGGTATATCAAATGCCGTGGATTTATAATTGTCTAATTCTAATAAACTTGTGCGAAGATTAGCTGCTAGTTTGAAAAATTAATTTAGAAAACCTTTATATTGAAATATGAAACCGTGAATATAATTTTGATTTTTAATGATAGGTGAATCGGTCGATGTGAACTGAAACCATCCGTTTAATACAGCAAAATTTCAGTTTTCCTTATAATAGTGTTTAATATGTGGACACTATAACTTAGTTAGCGAAGGATTCTAGTTTTTCTATACATTTCTACTGCCAAAGTGCTTCGCCGCAAGTACACACTATTTTGAATTGGAGCGATCGAAATAGAAATTTTCTTGTGAAAAGAAAATGGATTTTTTATTTTTGTTTGACGCCAAATTAAATGTCTCTATTCCCTTTTCTGTAATTTAAAATTTCGAGATCACGTTTTTACTTTTGCTTGGAGTCAAACGTGAGTTGCCTAAAGATTTCCATTTTCTCTGAATGGATTGCGCTGTAACACCTAAAAAATGCCAAATTGGACCTAATGGACCAAGAATGGATGAATAATGTTAAGTAAAATTATTTTTCTATTTAAATTAAATTCGAAATTAATTTTTTTATGTGCATAGTATAATGCATAAAGAAAGTTTTGTGATGGGGTCGAAAATTCGAATTCGAGTTTTCGACGGGAGAGCACGTTTTAATCACCCCTGAACACGAATAGAACGTTTCTGAAGTGATGTGTGTATGTGAGCCTGTGAAGACGTTGTCTCACGAACGAATGGAGCGATTCGAATGAAATTGGGTACAAAACATTATAATCCCAGAATACTGGAAGCCTATTGTTTTTAAACGCAATCGAATGTTCAAACCACCATAAATTTTCGAGTGAAATTTTGAAAAAATCATCAAAAAATCATAACTTCAATAAAGTTACGTAAATAGGCATTTCTTATGTAATTTTTCATTAGAAAACGATTAACATAAACTTTAGAACGCTATCATTAACCTTTCTCGAGATATTGCACATTTTTTCAAATAAAGGTATCAAAATATCACATAAAATAAAAAGATAACTATTGTGAAATAGGTTCACCTCTCATATGTAATATTATGCGATAAATTGGGGGACATCATTCTGGAGAATCTAGCTCGTTTCATTCATGAGGAAAGATACTTTGGGTAATCCTTTTGTAATATTTGGGCATCAATAGCCATTTATCTGCTTATATATTGTCATCTGGAAAATCGCTCAATGTACAATTCAACGTTAAAAACGCAATATCGTGGATCCTATATATTATTACTTTCCCTGCAATACATGGTAATGTATAGGGAAAGTATTGGAGTCATGCTGAAAATCGCAACTCGAGTTTTCGACAGATCTATACGTTTTGGGACCTCTAGAATTCGAAAAACCTATTTTTAGCGTGACGTCTGTGTGTGCATCTGTCTGTCTATCTGTACAATGTATGTATCCACTCTAACTCAAAAACAAATGGATCGAATTTCATAAAATTGGATTGGAAAGCCACTCGGGTGTGACGCTGGTGCTGATTAGTTTTTGGTACGATTCGGAAAAAAAATGAAACCACCTTTTTTTTGCAAAATGGCCAGCAAAAATCACATGTATCCACTCTAGCTGAAATACTAATTGACCCAATTTCACAAAATTTGGTAGATGAGTTATTTTGGGGGAACTCTGGTGCTGATTAGATTTTAGTACGATTCAGAAAATAATAACCTACTCTTTTTTACATAATGCCCCTCAAAAATCGTCAAAATCTAAAAAAAAGACTATATACACTCAAATGTATCCATTAAATGCTTGTTTTATACGTAATGTCTGATGAGAAAAAGAATAAGGCCAACTCCAACTCATTTCTTAAAAAGTTGGCAGTAGGTACGTTTTGAGTGGAAATCGGTATTATGGCGGAGGTGCGATGTGGCATCGTACTTATAAGAAAACTATTTTCAAAATCATAACTAAAACTGTGTTACATTCAACCCCGTACAACCTAGTCATCGAAATAAGCATGAATTGAAAAATGTTATGTGCCTTCGTAGAGGCGTTGCGCATGCGTCATATGTAAATTGTTGAGTCTCTGTCGAGTTCAAGAAAGTTTTATGTTCCTCAATTCATCTGAAGGAGTGCTGACATAGTATTGATAACCGCTATTTTAATACCATTTTCATGTATCGCATAGCTCTCATTATCAGCTTAAATATTTCGAACTACAGTATATACCCAATGATGCCAAGGAGACAAAGCAGTTAATTTATTCATCACTGGTCAAGAATAGGAATCTTGTCGGCTTTAATGTAAATTTATAAGAAAAGAAAAATAAGGTACATATAACAATGTATTTAACTTAAACAATGAAGATCAATCATGCCTAAAGCATTGATTATGAAACACTTTACAACTGAAATGCAATTTTATTTAAACATCTCAATATCTTCAGCGCTGATATAATTCATATTAACACAGTACTACAATAATTTATTATATTTGAAAACTTAAAACTTCATCGAAAGAAATAAACTTTATTCAAAGAACGTCATCGAAATATAAATCGTCTGGCTCTCTGTGAAAGGCCCAGACCATGCAGCCAACCCAGGGGTTTACGGCAGTTAAATGCATGGCCGGGTCTGGCTCTCTGTTGTTGTTGTTGAGACCCAGACCGTCCGACCTACCAGAAAGGTGTAAGGTAACTACCAGAAAGGTAAGGGTCTGGCTCTTTGTGTAAAAGCTGTGAATATTTCATTCATACACTTTTATTCCAGACTCCAAAGTTAAATAACGTTTCGTGAAAAAAAAAATCAGCCATTCTTATACAACTCATCCTGCAATCACTTGTTTACATTCTGCATCCATTAAAATGAGGCTTCGCTATAAAAATAATCAAAGTTGGAAGATCATTTAAACTTAATGTAACTGCGTTGACGCAGAATAGAGATGCACAGAAAATACGCCAAAATAAAGCTGTTTTAGGACGAACACAACACTCAATATAAATTTAAAGGAACTTTAAAAATCCAAATTTTGACTCTCGGAAAGAATTTGGTCTCCTCATTTTATTTTGAAGTGGGTCACGTGATCTCTTCATATTATATGGGTGTCATTATTATTTTAATTTTTATTTTAAAAACGACCGAACCTGTTTTGCAAAAATGTTTTTTACATATATTTTATGGGATAATTTGAATATTTTCTAAAATTTTCGAAGCAATTTGTGAATTTTAACGTAGCTTAAAAAATGTTTGAAAAATGAAGTTGCATTGAGTTCAATGTATTTCATTTATTCAACCCGGGTTCCATCCAAAACTAATTGGGTGATATTATATATTGACACTCCCACATGTTCCACAGACCGTCTCAACAACATACTAAAATTTCATTTTGATAAAGTCATTTTTATGGCAGTGATAGTGCGAAAGAACAGAATGATCAAAGTCATAAACACTTTTTAACTATAATGTAAAGTGTTAAAAATGTGCTCAAACTTTTCATCAATAGTCAAGCACTTTCCTTCCTCTAAGCTTTGATTAACTTGCATCAACAGTGATGACAAAGAAAGCTCTTTTATTTTTAAACCGGTTAAAGCCTATTAGGAAATATTTTAAATTTCAGAGAACTTCATAATTAAATACATAATAGGATCGATGTATAAATACATTCCTATTCTGTATCATAAAGTGTAACAGTTCCATCCTAATATTATTTCAGTACATATCAGTGAAACTATCTGCGCACTATAATTTATTTATTATCGTGTTAAGTGTTAAAAGCAGAAATACATTCTTGCTGACATAAGTTTTTCCCATCCTTCATTATCACGCGAAACATAATTTCTGGTTCGATTTTTTTTCTTATTTCCAGGCTCAGATCAGCTCTGTTTTACTTTCACTTCAAAGAAAACGTGAGTAGATTAGAGTGTCTCGTTTTTTCGCAGTCGATGCGAGTGCGCATTTTAAATAACAACTGCTTGTCTAAAACGAAGTCGTTGCAAGAAAATAAGGCAATTGTGCGAATTGAAAGTCATTTCATGGCTCATATTTCGAAGTTCGTTCTCTAACTAGACAAATACCGTGAGTCATAACCTGGAAGTACACATATTTTCAGTAAACAAACAGATCTCCACGTGAAATGCAGCAACCAATTCTATATAAATAAAATTGACAATATATCTATATGTTTGTCTCATTATCACGGGAGAACGGCTGAACCGAATTTACTGAAATTTTGTGGGCAACCTTGAAATAGCTCCACTTAAAATGGAGTCCATGTTTCGAGTTTCTAAGACCAGGGCTTATCTAGATATGAATTAGAAACGAACCATTAAACCTTTCATGGAGATAGCATTATGCAGACGATATTTTCCCCACCCATTTACTTCAAAGAAATGATATTATGTTGCTCTTCTAATATTCGCGAATGTGTATGGGTCCCATACAATTTTAGCGCTTTTATTTTGCATATATTGGAGTAATTTCACGTTTTTTGTACATCTGTTTACAAACGGGACCAGACTGTTTTATTCTTCAGATCTGTCCATGGAAATCATTTTGCATAGAGAGAATAGATATTTAAATATTTATAAAAAAAAAATAATTTTTTTTTATTTTTATTTTTTTAAATTTTTTTTAATTTTTTTTTTTATTTTATACTTTTATTATGATTATATATTATATACTTATTTATTTATTTTTTCTTATATATTTATTTTATTTTATAATATTTATATTTTTTAAGTTAGAATGAGTTAGTGAGATACGACGAAGAAAATGAATGGACAATTCCGGCCTCTTTTTTTATTTTTTTATTCGATTCGAAATGTTTCAAAACGGACAACGGTATAAAAATGTTTATTCTCCGAGTTGTATTTCATGTTTTATTAGCAGTCAAAGTTCGCCTTTCTGACTGCGGCGGGAAAACGGCCCATTTTTGCGCACAAGGGATATGTGACGTCACAATGTTCTTCCGCGGCTCCCGTCATTGGAGAATTGATGCATAAGTTTGGTTATATTCGGAAAGTTCTGATAATTATAATTGCTTCTTCAGTCCCAAACTTCCGAATAATTATAAGTATTGTATCGCTCCAATGTGCCCGACTACTAGTTTTATATGATCAGATAAAATATTTATATCTGTGCCAAAAAATGTTTTTCGTGAAAAATTATGCGAAGCGCAGGAAGCCAGATTGTAAGCAAAATTCACCACTGTCATTAAAGAGTGTTCGTTGCATATGCTATTAAGTTTGTATTGTTTTAGTAAAATACATTTTTAATTAATACTCTGAATGCAGAACATGAGAAAGGAGAGAGTCAATAACAATAAAATAACTCACTGACTTTGGTTTAAACAGTCATAACTATTAAACAACTAATTCTTATGCTTCAATTAATTTTTAAGTCTGAGTAGTAATACGAATTTTGCTATCTATCTTAATCAGAGCAATAGTAATTTAAAGATACAAAGTATATTAATTGCTATATAATATGAATATTAAAAAAAGTATAGCTCATGTTAAATTATAACTTTAATTATGAAAAGAATTACACATAAGAAAATTAAATTTCATCAAATTCAATTGAATTTCCTACATCAAAGCACATATTTTGTTTTTTCAACATTACATAGCAATAAGCAAGTTTTGAAACACTATTTATACCCAACCTGTTTCGAATCTTTGAATGCACAAATGAAAAATTAGAGAATATTCTCTCTATTGCAGCACTGCTTGAAGGGTATGTTTAGAAATGTGCAAGTACTTGCAAAAGTCTTTAGAAATATCACATGCTCTTGCTATGCTTCTCCACCATTTATTAGCATCAACAGTCTTAATCACTTTATCTGGTCCATATGGATTTTTTAATACAAAAAAATTGTAGGAATTGTAAAAGATTATTTCAATAAATTATTCATAAAAGTCATACCTAGAGGTTCAAATAAGGAAAAAAATGAAGATTGATTTCACAACTTCTTATTAATCAATTAATGTTTCATTAAAAATCATTTTAATTAAACAAATTAATATTAATGAAATAACTAATTAATATTCTGATTTAAGTCTCAATTATATTATGTACAAAATTATATTGTTTTCGTACATTTTTTTAAATCCAGCCATTTTTTCCTGTTTTTGCCGGTTTTTACCAGCTTTTTGCCACTGTCCTGGCAAAAATACCATTTTGCTGGCAAAATAACCAACCCTAGGAGTAAGTAAGGACACTGAGTGCAGCAATTGTGATATTTTAAATATTGCAACTTTCTCAGCTATTGGAAAATCCAGGTTAAAAACTAAGCTATCGAAATTAGAATCACTCGATCCAAAACTCAATTATATACACTTGCAAGACTTGAGAAGAGCTACAAATTCTTGCTCATTGCTCATAGTTAGCACTTTTAGTTTTTAAGATATAAGCATTTCAAACTTGTAAAATGAAAAAATTTCAACTTCTTCAACTTGTCAAGACGATTACTCGAAAACTAAGTCAGTAAGGTTCAATATATTAGATCTTTTTTCTCAAAAAGTAGATTCAGAAACTAAATTTACTAATATATATTTTTGTCGCTTAATATTTATATCTATCTTTTGAAGTTTGAGTGAAAGTAGGAAAAATTAAAAAATCACTTGCTCGGATAGACTCTTTAAGTGTTTTCTAAAAAAGTTCCAAAGTATTAAAATTATTTCATATATTCATAATCTGGACCAACGTAACAAGAAAAAAATATGTACATTTTTATTTATCACGTTCGGAGAAATTGGCGTCCAAAGTATTTGCATTTTTCATAATGCTCCGATTTCCACCACAGATAACGTAAATGTTATTCACATAATAATAATAATTATTATTACTTTCCTTATATACATAATGTATAAGGAAAGTATTGTGACGGGGTCGAAAATTCGAATTCGAGTTTTCGACGGAAGAGCACGTTTCAAGCATCCCTGATCACGAATCAAACATTTTTGAAGTGATGTCTGTGTGTGTGTATGTGTGTATGTGTGTGTGTGTGTGAGTGTGTGTGCGCGTGTGTGTGTATGTGTGTGTGTCAGTGAGTCTGTGGAGACGATAACTGACGAACGAATGGACCGCTTCGAACCAAATTTGGCACAAAAATCACAATCCGTAAACACTGGAAGCCTATTGTTTTTATACGTGATCGAATGTTCAGAACCCCCCTAAATTTTCGAATGAAATTTTGAAAAAATCGTTAAAAAAATCAAAACCGCTAATAAAGTTACGCAAATAGACATTTCTTATGTAATTTCTCATTAGAAAACGATTGGCATAAATTTTAGAACGCTAACCTGAACCGTTCTCGAGATATTGTACATTTTTCAAAAAAATTATGAAAAAGTCACATAAAAAAAAAATTCCTATTGAGAAACATGTTCACTTTTCATATGTAATACCATGCGATAAATTGAGTGACATCATTCTCGTGGATCTAGCTCGTTCCATTCATGAAAAAATATACTTTGAGTAATACTTTTGTATTTGAACGCCAATAGTCATTTATCTGCTGTAAGAATAACTTTTTTCATAGTGCATAACTCTTGGCGAGATTTTGGCGACGAATTTAGCGGAATGTCGCCAACTTGGCGACTTTTTTGAAATGTTGCCAAATTAATGAAAATCTCGCCAAAAGGATAAAAATGATGCTAAATCAATGAAAATGACGACTAATTGTCGAAAATTCAATATCTTGGAAAGAATATTAGTATCTCCTATAAGAAAATCCTATTACTTTCCTTATATACATAATGTATATGGAAAGTATTGTGACGGGGTCGAAAATTCGAAATCGAGTTTTTGACGGGAGAGCACGTTTCAAGCATCCCTGATCACGAATCAAACATTCTTGAAGTGATGTCTGTGTGTGTGTGTGAAAGTATGTGTGTGTGTGTGTGAGAGACTGTGAAGACGATAACTGACAAACGAATGGACCGATTCGATCCAAATTTGGTACAAAAATCACAATCCGTAAACACTGGAAGCCTATTGTTTTTATACGCAATCGAATGTTAAGAACAACCCTAAATTTTCAAATGAAATTTGGAAAAAATAGTCAAAAAATCAAAACCACTAATAAAGTTACGCATATAGACATTTCTTATGTAATTTTTCATTAGAAAACGATTGACATAAATTTTAGAACGCTAACGTGCACCGTTCTCGAGATATTGCACATTTTTCAAAAAAATTATCAGAAAGTCATATAAAATTAAAAAAAAAATTTCCTCTTGAGAGCCATGTTCACTTTTCAGTAATACCATGCGATATATTGGATGGCATCATTCTCGTGGATCTAGCTCGTTCCATTCATGAAAAAAGATACTTTGAGTAATACTTTTGTATTTGAACGCCAATATTCCTTTATCTGCTGTAAGAATAACTTATTTCTTTGTCCATTATGCTTGGCGAGATTTTGACGACGAATTTTGGCGGAATGTCGCCAACTTGGCGACTTTTTTAAATGTTGAAAATTAACGAAAATCTCGCCAAATGGATAAAAATGACTCTAAATCAATGAAATGACGACTAATTGTCGAAAATTCAATATCTTGGAAAGAATATTAGTATCTAATAAAAACCTATTTATTTTACTGTAAAAGTGGTAATTCATTACGTTATATAAGGAAAGTCATGTGTTGCCCACATCAGATTTTTATCATTCTTATTATAAGCATTCAAGAAAATGGTATCAAGTTTACATCTGGAGTTTCAGTTGTCACAAAATATTTATTATTTCTGAAAGAGAGCGCCATCACAGTAAAATCGATCTTAGGCAAATTGTCTGATTGCCATTTAAAAAATCTGATGTGGACAGCACATGACTTTTCTTATATAATGCAATGAATTTACTACCTTTACAGTTAAAAAAAATCTGATGTGGGCAACACATGACTTTCCTTATATACTGCAATGAATTTACTACTTTTACAGTTAAAAAAGTGTTATTCTTATAGTAGATACTTATATTCTTACCAAGATATTGAATTTCCTTCAATTAGTCGTCATTTTCATTGATTTGGCGTTATTTTTATCCATTTGGCGAGATTTTTGTTAATTTGGCAACAATTAAAAATGTCGCCAAGTTGGCGACATTCCGGAAAATTCGTCGCTAAAATATCGCCAAGCGTTATGGGCGGAGAAATAAGTTATTCTAACAGCAGATAAATGACTATTGGCATTCAAATACAAAAGTATTATTCAAAGTATATTTTTTCATGAATGGAACGAGCTAGTTCCACGAAAATGATGTCACCAAATTTATTGCATGGTATTACATATGAATAGTGAACATGTTTCTCAATAGGATTTTTTTTTTTATTTTATATGACTTTTTGATATTTTTTTGGAAAAATGTGTAATATCTCGAGAACGGTTCACGTTAGCGTTTTAAAATTTATGTCAATCGTTTTCTAATAAAAAATTACATAAGAAATATCTATTTGCGCAACTTTATTTGTGGTTTTGATTTTTTGACGATTTTTTCAAAATTTCCCTCGAAAATTTAGGGCGGGGAGGGGTTCTGAACATTCGATTGCGTATAAAAACAATAGGCTTCCAGTGTTTACGGATTGTGATTTTTGTACCAAATTTCGTTCGAATCGGTCTATTCGTTCGTCAGTTATCGTTTCCACAGACTCACTGACACACACACATACACACACACACACATACTTTCACACACACACACACACACAGAAATTACTTCAAAAATGCTTGATTTGTGATCAGGGATGCTTGAAACGTGCTCTCCTGTCGAAAAGTCGAATTCGAATGTTTGACCCCGTCACAATACTTTCCTTATACATTATGTATATAAGGAAAGTAAAAATATTGAAAAATGTCAAACTCATTTAAAGATCCAAGATTTAAATTCTGCGTGTATCAACATAAGCAGTTAATTAAAAGTAACAGCATACTTCGAAATCAAAACAACTTCCGTTTTTAGTATAAAAAATCTGATGTGGGCAACACATGACTTTCCTTATATAATGTAATGAATTTACTACTTTTACAGTAAAAAAAATCTGATGTGGGCAACACATGACTTTCCTTATATAATGTAATGAATTTACTATTTTTACAGTAAAAAAATAGGTTTTTCTTATAGTAGATACTAATATTCTTTCCATTAAATTTTCAACAATTAGTCGTCATTTTCATTGATTTAGCGTCATTTTTTTATCAATTTGACGAGATTTTCGTTAATTTGGCAACATTTCAAAAAGTCGCCAAGTTGGCGACGTTCCGCCAAATTCGTCGACAAAATCTCGTCAAGCGTTATGCACTGAGAAATAAGTTATTCTTGCAGCAGATAAATGACTATTGGCGTTCAAATACAAAAGTGTTACTCAGAGTATCTTTTATCATGAATGGAACGAGCTAGATCCACGAGAATGATGTCACCCAATTTATCGCATGGTATTACATATGAAAAGTGAACATGTTTATCAATAGGAATTTTTTTATTTTTATTTTATATAACTTTTTGATATTTTTTTTTTAAATGTACAATATCTCGAGAACGGCTCGTGTTAGCGTTCTAAAATTTATATCAATCGTTTTCTAATGAAAAATTACATAATAAATGTCTATTTGCGTAACTTTATTAGTGGTTTTGATTTTTTGACGATTTTTTCGAAATTTCATTCGAAAATTTAGGGGGATTCTGAACATTCGATTGCGTATAAAAAAAATCTGATGTGGGCAACACATGACTTTCCTTATATAATGTAATGAATTTACTACTTTTACAGTAAAAAAATAGGATTTTCTTGTAGTAGATACTAATATTCTTTCCAAGATATTGAATTTTCGACAATTAGTCGTCATTTTCATTGATTTAGCGTCGTTTTTATTCATTTGGCGAGATTTTCGTTAATTTGGCAACATTTCAAAAAAGTCGCCAAGTTGGCGACATTCCGCCAAATTCGTCGCCAAAATCTCGCCAAGCGTTATGCACTAAGAAATAAGTTTTTCTTAAAGCAGATGTCCCAAGGCAAATTTGGGACATTGCAAATTATGGAGGAGCGTAACCTACAAAGATGGTCCCTGTACTTCTCTTTTAATGCATATACACTTCCCTAAGAAAACACCTGCAAAAGGATGAGCAAGCCATGTTTCTGGGAAATATGGACAACGACCACCCAGTTACAAAGGGGCGCAGCAGGGCGCTCTTGGGGAGAGCTGACCCTTGTCCGGTTCGGCTGCACATACACGCAAGGTCGTGAGAACCCTCGGTCCACCTGCCAGACATTAATTCTGGGGTGACCGCCATCCTCCTGTCAGCACAGCACCCAATAGCTGGACATTTTTTGGAAATGTCCAATGAAGATACCAGGGGCTTTGATTAGGGGGACCAGTAAAAAACCTGGGGCTGAATTGTGTAGGAGGAGACATTTTTCCGATGATCGAGAGAGTTTGAGAATTTTCAGGAGGAACGAAAGAGAATTGAGTTTAAGACTTCAGACAGAACGGAGAATTGGTTTGTGTGCTCGAGAGAGAAGAGTCTCTCAAAAATTACGTCTGCAGCGATGTCCGGCGATTCCTCTACCGAAGTGCCCCGTATCCAGTGGCGCATCCAACGATATTCGAAGGTATGAAATGCATGTATCGCATACTTAGTCTGTTGACACAGTTTTAATTAATGTTTCACTCTCTCGACATCTTGTTAAATCCATACTTGAGTAAATAGTAGGGACGAATTTAATTGCAAACATAAATGGAGATTTTAATTACATACATTCTTTAAGTATTCTTGATTTTTGAAAATGTCAATGGAGAGTCATTGTAATTTGTTAAGAATGTTAATTGAACCAATCAAATATGTTTTTAATATTATATTTTTTTAATTTCATTTTTATCAATAAAACACATTGTTATTGTTTTATATCATGTCCGTTGTCCTCATCTGCCACTAATTTAATTCTATGTATTTTTGTTCGACACGGCCAATGTCGGAGATGAGAAACTAAACTAATTTATGCGTTCTAACAGGACGTGTGGTGAAAACCCACATAACAAAAATGGTTCCGATGACCAGGATTCGAAATAAAAATAATTGTTAAAATAACTGAAAACATTTTTTTTTTGTGAATAAATTAAAATTAATGCGCGCGATAGGAAAATTTAAATAAAATGAACTTAAAATATAATAAAATTAACTTAAAATAAAATTAACTTGAATTAAAATAAAATTATCTTGAAATAAATTTAAAATAAAAAACAAAACTTAAACTTTAAAAGTAAACGTAACGTAAGGAAATGAGGACATTTAAGAAAATAGATGTTGTCACAAGTGTTATGCCATATGTATATGAAATGTGTATTTAATAAATGTTGTGTATATTTAAGAAAAAGAATTATAGGATTTAAATATATTGAGTTAGGGGAGAAAAATTGGAGAAAATTAATAATGGATGGTAATATTCTTTTGGGAGCTAAATTTCTGGGAGATAAGAATTGCGTAGGAGTATGATTTTATGTTTAAGATTTCTGAGTATCAATAATTGTATTTTATGTTGCATGAAAAGTGTTGTATTTATGTAAACGCGCATTGTTCGTAGGGATAGAAATTTTGGATTAGAAAATTAAGGAAAAACTTAACAATTTTTTTTAAAAATGACAGAAAGGGGTGATATGACGGTGACGCCTACAAGTAGGATTCCGGGGATTATTTCCTTGTTAGGAGAACTGAGCGGAAGCGACGAAAATGAGACCTCCATATTTTTCGAACAGATGGAATCTTTAAGTGAACTAACAAATTGGAACGATTTAGAGAAGTTAGCAATTGTTAAATCCCGTCTGCGCGGAAACGCAAGAAAATTCTACATCAGCTCAAAGGATCTGCGTAGCGAAACATCTTTCGACATTTTCAAGCAAAAATTCCTAGATTTTTTCACATCCGAACCTAATGTCACTACAAATCAAATTCTTTTTTCAACTGCTAAACAAACTAAGGGAGAAAATATTAAAGAATTAGCACATAGAATTACAACATTAACTTTAAACTACGTAGGTGAAACACAACTTAATGAACACACACACGCAATTATGGACAAACTCAGCCTAAGTAAATTTTTGGAGGCAGTTGAGCCCGAATATCGAAAAGAAATTATGAAAAATGACCCAAAAAGCTTTAAGGATGCTGTAAAAATTGCCCAAAATTTAGAAGCGGCCAATCTGACAACAACAGTTGAATTAAATAACATAGCTCAGTACAGTGATATTCAAACATTTAAAAAAGAACAACAAGAGTTTAATTCTAACTTACTTGATAAAATAACACAAGAAATAAATCACCTTAAAATTAGAGAAAACAAAAATGATTATCAGATAACGAACACATATTCATGCGATTTTTGCGGTAAATTTGGACACTTTATGCAGGATTGCTGGCATTATATTAGAGAGAGGAATAATCAAGCGCACATATCATTACAGACCAGGCATAATTCTTCGCGCAGACCAACACAACATTATGCACGGAGAATATCCCCCAATCGTCACCAACAAGATTATGCGGAGAGGTTTCCCAATACGACATACAATGTACCCCCAGATAGATTTTACCCCTCACGTACTCAAGACTATAGGGAGGAAAAGCGAACTTATGGAAACGAATATGTTAATGAAGGAAGAATGGGTAGCCACAATTATACACATAGGAATGGTGAACGGAATTTTGAGGTTCCGCGTTACAAAAATGATTTTCAGAGACAAAACCAAGGTAAATTTAAATATATGGATAGCTCGGACAGATACGCCAACGACAGGAATGATTTTAGACAGAAAACAAATTTTAACAGAACTGATTTTAGACGAAATACAAATTTTAACAGAAATTTAAACTAGAAGGGGAGATTGAGAATGATCGTCAACAAAGGCGTAGAATTAGGGTTCAGTCTCCTTTAAATAAAAATTATAAAATCCCTGTTAGTAATACAAATTTCACAGAGAATAATTCAGAAAAGGATCGATACATAGATACAAATTTCATAGAAAATAATTCAGAAGAGGTTCAGTACATAGATAGAAAGAATTCCAGAGAAGATAAAAATTTAAGGCATGTTACACAAATAAATATTGAGAACGAGGGACAAAATGTTGGAAAATATAAAACTCAAATTGATAGAGAAAATTTTGGTAATAACAGAACCCAAAATAATAGAGAAAGAAAGGACTTCTTTCTCCCTCTTAAACAGTCAGAAACGTGTACAACGGGACGAAAAACTGGTTTCCGGGAAGTCTTGGCAGAGAGCAAGCAGATTGCCAATCACGCAAAACATTTCGGTTTCGGTGGCGACAATTTCAGGGGCGCAAAGTTCCCCATGGCGACTCGAGGTCAGAGAGTGGAGATGGGTCCCACTCAAGGTCATTTTTCAGAGAGAAACAAGGGGAAATGGGATCTCACAAAGGGGGTGAATTGCAAAGGGGTGAAGTTCAGTCTACAAAGAAGTAGGGTACGCACGATATTCACAGGGGAGAACTGGTTTCGAATACAAATCAAAAACAAATGCGGGAGGACGATTCATCCTTGGTTAGAAAAGAATAAAAATTTAAAATAAATGTAGGAATAGATATACAAATTTTTTATATTTTAAACTCGGTATTGAAATTGTAAATAAAGAAAAATAAGGTTAGGTAAGAATTTGAAGAGAAATATGGGTGAATTTTGGAAACACGACTACAACAAATTTTATATACAAATATATATAAATAATAATAACAATAAAAAAAAAAATAGGGGCGAGAGAAAATATACATCAAAAATTGCACGAAAAGCGCGTAAAACGGGGCGCAAACTTTAAATAAATATTGAATTATAAATAAAAGAAATTTTAAATATTACATTAATTAGAAGAATGTTTAAATGAATATTGCATAAAATAGAATTAATTTTAAATAAATATTACATTAATTAGGAAATTTTAAATAAACATTGAATTATTAATTAGGGAATTTCAAATAAATATTACACTAATTAGGAAATTTTAAATAAACATTGAATTATTAATTAGGGAATTTTAAGTAAATGTTACATTAATTAGGAAAGTTTAAATTGACATGAAATTTTCAAATAATATTGGAGTGCAATTAAAGGGGATTTTAGTAATTTTAAATAACTAGTGCATTATAAACAGACAGAATTCTAAATAATTATTGTAAAAAAAATAATGAATTTAAGTAAGACTGTAACGGAAAAGACGTTGCGACATTTTAAATATTATAAGCGAGTGATTTAGATGAAAAACGGAATAAATAAATAAAATATATAGGAATGGATATGGCGAAAATTACTTTTATGATAATAACAAGAATTTAAATATAAGAATAAAGGAAAATTACATTAAAATCAATAAGGGATAGCAATGAATAGGAATTGATGACAATGAGACATATGTAAAAATTTAAAAATACTAACACAGTAATATAATAAATTTTGTTAAAGTTAAAAATTAAAACTTTAAGGAATATCTATACATTTTTGAGTGAAACTAGGGGAATGATCTACCATCCTAGACGTACTTATATTGCGCATTTAGCAAACCATGGTGAGGTTCCATGTTAATATGTAGCCATGCGCAATAAAGTAATTTTTCTTCTTTTTAAAAGATAATGGATAAATAAAAACACTTACCCCTTTCCTCCGGGTAGATAGTAACATTGTGTAATCCACGGTATTAGACACAAATAAAATATTTCTTTTTTCTCGTCATAAACACAACATAAATATAATATAATACGCTTTAGCCTTCTCACACGAGGCCGTTCGGTCAAACACACAGGATTCTTCTGCGGGGCCACAACTGTAAGAGCACGGGATCCTTTGAAAATCCGGAATTATCCGAAAATCTTGCTTTGCCAACCCTGGGAAAACTGGTTTCATGCAAAGGGCTTGTTTACTGACGTTGACGGGAAAAGTTTATTCTGTGCATAGGTACTCACGGGTTTATATGAGTAAAAAAAAAGAAAAGAAAAAGATAGCTGATACTTACTGCTTACGGAACGTTTATTATAAGGAATTACGAATGTAGACCGTGAAAGAAATATAAGGGAGTTTAAAATATAAGATAATTACGAATTTATGGCAGATAATATTAAAGAGAACTACGGACGCAAATCGGTTTATTAAAAGGGATAATTTCCAAGGAGTTTGTGATAAAAAAAAAAAAAAAAGGATAATAGAAATATGAATTTTATTTGTAAATGGTTTATTGAAAGGAAAATTTGCAAAAATTTATGATAAGAATAAATGTAAGAGAAGTATGAAAATTTTTAGGAAATGGTCTATTAGATGAAAATTCTAAACGCTAAGGCGAGATTCGGAATACAGAATTTGGGATTATGTATATAAGGGATATATATAAAGGAGAGTTAATTGATAATTTGAAAAAAAAAAATATGCTTATTGTGTTTGTACAAATTTTGAATTTATTAGGAAATGTAATATGGCATGACAATTCGTGATAATATTGACAAAAATTTATTTGTTTGTTTTTCTTTGTATTTTCAATGAGATAGCATAATGTATTTGTAAATATTAGTAAATGGTGAGATGTTTAATCAGTGAGAAAATTTTGTGGGCAACTTAAATGTTGAAAGGAATGTGAGAAAGAGAAATAAAAAAACAAAAAAAAAAATGATAATAACGATAGGAGAAAGTACTGTATTTTGAAAATTGAATAATGGCGAATTAAGTAGGGAATTATTTTTTTTGTAAAAAAAAAAAAAAGTCAGGGACTTAATGTTTAATGGGTATTGTAAATTCCAGAGAGAGAATTTGTGTCATCAGACTGTATGTATATGTATGCATTGGTGTATCGATAAAGTGTGTGCCTCAACTAAGATTCGTCCATACATGAAAATCCAGTGATATGATACAGACAGTGATGTGCTGTTCTCACAAGAAAACTTTCTTTTTCCCACGTTTTACTCCACAGCGAGAAGTGATGCAGTAACGTCATCCACATACAGAGTTCCAGACTTACAATTTTCTTTGCACTTCCATCACAGTGATACGATTATTCAGTGGCGTGATTTTCACATAAACTCTCAAAGATCACAGTTTTCACACCTCCATGACAGTGAGATAGACGATGCAGTGACGTGCTTTACACGTAAACTTTCATTTTACCTATGTTTATTTCACAGCGAAACTACACAGTGATGTGCTCCATCTGCAGATCTCCAAGTTCGCGATTTTCTTTGCACTTTCCAGGACACTGAACTAGGAAACAGTGGCGTGATATAGAGACGCAGACCCTCTGCTACATTTCTTTGTAAAATAACTTTTTCACACTCTTTACAAACTTTTGAACTTTGCACTTATCATTGTTACCATGAACATTCTTCCAACTTTTGGGCAGCCAATTTATTGGACTTCGAATCTCTATAGAACTCAAACATGTCACACAGAAAAATATCTTATACTTTATCTTTCCAAGAGTTTGATGACAGTCATCGGAATTATGTTACTGTTTTGTTGTATATATATATGTGTGTGTGTAAATGCGTTTACAGGTTTTTTAGGTGAATACTAGCCTATGATACCCGTGATTCTACGGGGATGGGGGTGAATGTCCCAAGGCAAATTTGGGACATTGCAAATTATGGAGGAGCGTAACCTGCAAAGATGGTCCCTGTACTTCTCTTTTAATGCATATACACTTCCCTAAGAAAACACCTGCAAAAGGATGAGCAAGCCATGTTTCTGGGAAATATGGACAACGACCACCCAGTTACAAAGGGGCGCAGCAGGGCGCTCTTGGGGAGAGCTGACCCTTGTCCGGTTCGGCTGCACATACACGCAAGGTCGTGAGAACCCTCGGTCCACCTGCCAGACATTAATTCTGGGGTGACCGCCATCCTCCTGTCAGCACAGCACCCAATAGCTGGACATTTTTTGGAAATGTCCAATGAAGATACCAGGGGCTTTGATTGGGGGGACCAGTAAAAAACCTGGGGCTGAATTGTGTAGGAGGAGACATTTTTCCGATGATCGAGAGAGTTTGAGAATTTTCAGGAGGAACGAAAGAGAATTGAGTTTAAGACTTCAGACAGAACGGAGAATTGGTTTGTGTGCTCGAGAGAGAAGAGTCTCTCAAAAATTACGTCTGCAGCGATGTCCGGCGATTCCTCCACCGAAGTACCCCGTATCCAGTGTCACATCCAACGATATTCGAAGGTATGAAATGCATGTATCACATATCTAGTCTGTTGACACAGTTTTAATTAACGTCTTACTCTCTCGACATCTTGTTAAATCCATACTTGAGTAAATAGTGGGGACGAATTTAATTGCAAACATAAATGGAGATTTTAATTACATACATTCTTTAAGTATTCTTGATTTTTGAAAATGTCAATGGAGAGTCATTGTAATTTGTTAAGAATGTTAATTGAACCAATCAAATATGTTTTTAATATTATATTTTTTTAATTTCATTTTTATCAATAAAACACATTGTTATTGTTTTATATCATGTCCGTTGTCCTCATTTGCCACTAATTTAATTCTATGTATTTTTGTTCGACACGGCCAATGTCGGAGATGAGAAACTAAACTAATTTATGCGTTCTAACAGGACGTGTGGTGAAAACCCACATAACAGCAGATAAATGACTATTGGCGTTCAAATACAAAAGTATTATTCAAAGTATCTTTTTTCAAGAATGGAACGAGTTAGATCCACGAGAAGGATGTCACTCAATTTATCGCACGGTATTACATATGAAAAGTAAACATGTTTCTCAATAGGAAATATTTTTCTTTTTATTTTATATGACTTTTTGATAATTTTTTAAAAAAATGTACAATATCTCGAGAACGGTTCACGTTAGCGTTCTAAAATTCATGTCAATCGTTTTCTAATGAAAAATTACATAAGAAATGTCTATTTGCGTAACTTTATTAGTGGTTTTAATTTTTTGACGATTTTTTCAAAATTTCATTCGAAAATTTAGGGGGGTTCTGAACATTCGATTGCGTATAAAAACAATAGGCTTCCAGTGTTTACGGATTGTGATTTTTGTACCAAATTTGGCTCGAATCGGTCCATTCGTTCGTCAGTTATAGTCTCCACAGACTCACTGACACACACACACACATACACACATACTTTCACACACACACACACACACACACACACACACAGACATCACTTCAAAAATGTTTGATTCGTGATCAGGGATGCTTGAAATGTGCTCTCCCGTCGAAAACTCGAATTCGAATTTTCGACCCCGTCACAATACTTTCCTTATACATTATGTATATAAGGAAAGTAAAAATAGGTTTTTCTTATAGTAGATACTGATATTCTTTCCAAGATATTGAATTTTCGACAATCAGCCGTCATTTTTATTGATTTAGCGTCATTTTCATCCATTTGGCGAGATTTTCGTTAATTTGGCAACATTTCAAAAATTCGCCAAGTTGGCGGCATTCCGCCAAATTCGTCGCCAAAATCTCGCCAAGCGTTATGGACGAAGAAATAAGTTATTCTTACAGCAGACAAATGACAATTGGCGTTCAAATACAAACGTATTACTCAAAGTATCTTTTTTCATGAAAGGAACGAGCTAGATCGACGAGAATGATGTCACCCAATTTATCGTATGGTATTACATATGAAAAGTGAATATGTTTCTCAATAGGATATTTTTTATGTTTATTTTATATGACTTTTTGATAATTTTTTTGAAAAATGCGCAATATCTCGAGAACGGTTCATGAAAGCGTTCTACAATTTATGTCAATCGTTTTCTAATGAAAAATTACATAAGAATTGTCTATTTGCTTAACTTTATTAGTGGTTTTGATTTTTTGACGATTTTTTCAACATTTCTTCGAAAATTTAGGGGGTTCTGAACATTCGATTGCGTATAAAAACAATAGGCTTCCAGTGTTTACGGATTGTGATTTTTGTACCAAATTTGGTTCGAATCCGTCCATGCGTTCGTCAGTTATTGTCTCCACAGACTCACTGACACACACACACACACACATACTTTCACACACACACACATACTTTCACACGCACACACACACACACGCACAGACATCATTTCAAAAATGTTTGATTTGTGATCAGGGATGCTTGAAACGTGCTCTCCCGTCGAAAACTCGAATTCGAATTTTCGACCCCGTCACAATACTTTCCTTATACATTATGTATATAAGGAAAGTAATAGATTTTTCTTATAGTAGATACTAATATTCTTTCCAAGATATTGAATTTTCGACAATTAGTCGTCAGTTTCATTGATTTAGCATCATTTTTATCCATTTGGCGAGATTTTCATTAATTTGGCAACGTTTTAAAAAAATTCCCCAATTTGGCGACATTCCGCCAAATTCGTCGCCAAAATCTCGCCAAGCGTTATGCACTAAGAAAAAAGTTATTTTTAGAGCAGATAAATGACTATTGGCGTTCAAATACAAAAGTATTATTCAAAGTATATTTTTTCATGAATGGAACGAGCTAGATCTACGAGAATGATGTCACTCAATTTATCGCATGGTATTACATATGAAAAGTGAACATGTTTCTCAATAGGAATTTTTTTTTTTATGTGACTTTTTCATAATTTTTTTGAAAAATGCACAATATCTCGAGAACGGTTCGTGTTAGCGTTCTAAAATTTATGCCAATCGTTTTCTAATGAAAAATTACATAAGAAATGTCTATTTGCGTAACTTTATTAGCGGTTTTGATTTTTTGACGATTTTTTCAAAATTTCCTTCGAAAATTTAGGGGGGTTCTGAACATTCGATTACGTATAAAAACAATAGGCTTCCAGTGTTTACGGATTGTGATTTTTGT
Source organism: Amaurobius ferox (assembly GCA_951213105.1). Lineage (NCBI taxonomy): Eukaryota > Metazoa > Arthropoda > Arachnida > Araneae > Amaurobiidae > Amaurobius > Amaurobius ferox. The sequence goes on from OX578143.1 coordinate 149,322,593, forward strand.
ACCAAATTTGGTTCGAATCGGTCCATCGGTTCGTCAGTTATCGTCTCCACAGACTCACTGACACACACACACACACACATACTTTCACACACACACACACACACATACTTTCACACACACACACACACACACACACACACACACACATACACACACACAGACATCACTTCAAAAATGTTTGATTCGTGATCAGGGATGCTTGAAACGTGCTCTCCCGTCGAAAACTCGAATTCGAATTTTCGACCCCGTCACAATACTTTCCTTATACATTATGTATATAAGGAAAGTAAAAAACCAGAATCCATGTTTACAATAAAATAAAATAAGGAACACATAATTTAAACTCAGGCAGACCAAGAACAAATGGGTAAAATAATTATAAACAAATTGTAAATAAAATTAATTGCCAACTACTTGCAAATATCTCAGTAGAAACAGCACATGTAGTATGTTGCATCACAGGTCGAACAGGCATTGTGACGTCACAGCCAATCACGGGCCGTTTGGTGTTTGAGTAGATTTTACGCTTTTTCATTTCTTGATATTTAAATAAATAATTATTTTAAGAGATTTTCGCTTGGATATTTGAAATTAGAAAAAAATTCTCTATAAATATCAATTGGTTTTAAGATCTTTTAAAAAAAAAATCGGAATTGTCCATTGTTACTGTCTTGAAAATCTAATATTATTTTTTGTGAATGAGCTGATGATTGTAAATGATTTTAATGGCTGTTTTATTGTACTTTGTAACTTTGAAAGGTAACTAGAGAGGGAAACAGTACAGGCAATAACTCCGCGTTTTTTAAATGAAGTCATTAAATAAAACGCTTCATTCATGGGATATCTTCTACTCCAATAAAACTCAATCACTTTCTGCATTGCTACAACGCAGAAGAACGCATTATAATATACATTCTTGTAAATACATTAAAATTGAGTTCCATATCCAGCTTTGTTTCAGTATCTATCATACGCAACGTCTCCATTGCTGTACATGATTTAAGAATGATTCCCAATTCCAGCTTCTTTATTAGTATCGGACGTTGCACACAACTCCAGAATTCTTTATACGAAGATAGTGTTGACGCGTTTGGCTACTTTAGCATTTAGAAATTCTGACTCTTTCTTGTATCCTACGATATCAGAGGATGAGTTCGAGCCATATTTTGAATACGTAATGAAAGTCGCGTCACAATTTTCATTTAGATAACGATCTAACTTTTGTAGCTGTCTATTAGGCATTTTAATAATAATCATTTAAGAATTTTATTATTGCCAATAAAAGAAATAAGTATTTAAGTTCTTTAAATTGTAATGGCACTGAAATAAATGTTGATATCGCGTTTTCCCTTCTATGTGTATGAAATGAAACTGAATTGAATGACTAAATATCTAAAGAAATACAAAAAATAGAATGTGCGAAGCCCATGTCTTACCCAAATTCATTTTCTTTTTATTTCTCTCATAATTCATGAAATCGAGCTTAATGGCAGAAAATACGAAAAAAAACGCATTATTGTTTAAAATGTCACTGAATAGGCACTGTAGTTCTGGATGAAAAAAAGGACTTTAAGTCAGGAAGTTAACCTTTAAGGAAGTTAACCTTTAAGAAACATATTTAATTAATTTTAGAAGAGGGTCGTACATCGTATAGTCGTAAAACATTAAAACATTGCATTGTGCAGCAATAAAACTCGCCATTAACTCTTTAGTATGAGTTCCTGGAATAAAATGTATTAACATAAAACAACACAATTAGTTTTACCCATTTTAACTTAAAATACATATTTATTAAGCACCATTATAATCATAATTAGATTACAATAATTATATTTATATATTTAAGGAGGAGACTGGACGTGTGAGACTAGACATACAAAAATTCCTAAACTGACTATGATCTTTCATATATGTTATTAAGCATATACCTTCTTGTCGTCGTTAGACATTTGTGGACCATGGGTTGTTGAACCACCGCATCATCCCTGAATCGTGTTGTTGTTGTTGTTGAGTGAGTAACTTGATGCAAAATCGTCTGAAGCTGTGTGGAAATTAATGTATATATATTCTATATGTCTATTCTGACTCACAGCATGAGAACCTTGATGCATCCCTTTATACGCCTTTATAACTCCACTCTCCAGTTATATTCTCATCTATTGCTTATCCCTCTGTATTTTACATATCTGTAGAAATTTTTGCATGCCTATTCGACTCGAACCTTTTTATCATCTTAATTTTTTTTATCTGAATTTGTAAAATCCTCTGTCGGTTGTCACCTCTTTTTACCTAAGGTCTGATACGTCTCTGATCTTATTCTTTTCATTGTCAAAAATGACCTATGAAGCAGGCATTTAATGGATACATTTTAGTATAAGTAGACTTTAGTTGTAGATTTTTACGATTTTTACGGCCATTTCGCAAAAAAAGGCAGGTTCTATTTTTTCTAAATCGTATCAAAATCGGATCGGCAGCGAGGTCAACCATGCGTTACTTATCAACTCGATTTTTAGAAATCTGGTTAATTAGCTGTTTAGCTAAATACGATCTTTGCTAGTCATTTTACAAAAAAATGAACCGTGTCCCAATCTAATGATCACCCCCAAGTGATTTATCTGTAAAATTCTATGAAATTGGGCCCATTAGCTTTTGAGTTAAAGTGGATACAATCATTGCGCAGCAGAGACCTACACCCAAACACAGGCGTTAGGCTAGAAATAGCTATTTCGTGCTCTAGAGGTCCTAAAACGTGTAGATCGTGTGACTTTCGACACGATTCCAGTACTTTTCCACTACATGACACTCTATTGCGGAGAAAGTAAAATGAATTTGATTTTGTCTGAGTTGCTGAAATCGAACAAAACTAGGAACATAATGGTATTACTAATGCGTCTTCTGGCATATCCAGTCTCTTCTATCCACGCATCTGTATTATTTCGAAATTAGAAGCGTGTTCCCGCACTGGATAAGGCATCGCATCGATATTCACTGCTTCAAGCGAAGCGGTCTGATTCTCTCTCCTTTCTTTTGAGATTCCGTTTGACTTTGACTCGGAGAAAGACGTGAGTGGCGTGGAGGGTCTCATTGCTTCCAAATCGATGTTCGTGTGATTTTTAATGACAGCCAACTACTGTCCGAAGTCGAAAGAAGACAGGGCTGAGAATTGACATAGTCAGTAGTTCGTATACTTTTCATTCGGAAATGTTTTCCAGTAGATTAAATTTCGACTCGAGACTATAAAATGCAACAATGATATTCTGTTCGGATACGAAAAAATTGAGGCAACGCACACAATAACGATAATGCAGCATACGACTCTTTCGGGGATACACTGGATCCCCTTCGTCAGTGGAATGAGTGCAAATAGAAGAAAGGTCAAACCATGGACAAACTGCTCTATTGGTCCCTAGTCTGGCCTGTAAATGATCGACTTTCTTCGTTCCATTTTCTAATCTTTGGGTATCTTGTAACTTATTTTTCGTTTTGTCCTTCGTCTCATTTATTCTTTTTCGGACTGGATCCACTTCAAAATAAAAGAGGGCATTCTTTTTTTTCCCAGTGTCAAAATCGGGATTTTTAAAGTTCTTCTAAATTTATATTGAGTATTGCATCCGTTCTAAAAGCGCTTTCTTTTTGTATATTTGCTGTGCATGTATATTTTGTGCCAACGCAATGACATTATTTTTAAGTTTAAAGGATCATCCAACTTTGATTATTTCTACGACGAATCCTCATTTTAATGGATGCATAATGTAAGCAAGGGATTATAAAATGAGTTGTATAAATCGATTGAATTGTTTTCAAGTCTAGAATAAAATTGTATGAATGAAATATTCAATGCTTTTACATAGAAAGCCGGACGATTTTATACATTGCCTTTTATGATGAAGTTTCCAAGTCAAATAAATGATTGTGCTATGATGATTTTAAAAATATCATCACTGAATAGATCGCAGTTTGGAAATGTTTAAATAAAATTGCATTTCAGTTGGAAAATGTTTCATAATCAATGCATTATGAATGATGGATCTTTATTGTTTCAAATATTTTAAGTAAGATCACGAGAATGTGCGAAAAAGATACTACAATTCTGACTATGATGAATATGCTGAAACACACATAAATCCAAAGAGATCTTTAAGAAGCGATATATACTTATTTTGTTGAATGCGAAGTCTGTTTATATTTCTGGTAGTAGTGTTTCCCCAAACAAGATTACAGTAAGACAGGTTATCGTTTAATTATCATGTCAATAATTTCCTCTGCCTTTAGCATCGTTTTCATTCTGAAGTACCGAGCCTGACAAGTTATTGTAACAAAGCTTAAGTTACGAAAGTTCGCTCATTGAGCGCCAGGGAGTAGGGGGCAAACTTCCCTGTCTTGCAAAGCGAATTATGAGGTTGACGAGCTTGGCGAACCCTTTATTGTATTAAAAAGAGAGGAATGCTTCGCGGGCTAAAAGTATTGAATATGTCCCAAATGGTAGAAAACGGGACCCTCATCATAGGGCAAATATATACTGACATTTTGATTAATTTCCATTTATTTATGCATTCAATCGTCTGTTCTCCCCCTCTTTTGTAAGTTTGGTAGAGGAAACTACTGTTACACCTTTTCCGGATTTCCCCAGCAGGAAATTTTGAAAAAACAGTTATTCTAGCAACTGATGGGGCAGCTTTAGGCATTATGTATACACCTTGACTTTTCTTCCTACGATTTCACCTATAGAAAGAAATACAATCCAATGACACGCGTGTGATGTCCGAAACACAAAAACACGGAATTCTTTTAGGATTTTCCCATTTCTCGTATACTCTCTGTGTTAAATAAACAACGAAAAGATGGAAGTCCATCCCGCCACGAGACGTCGCGCACGCAACGAGTATGTGGAGTTAAGTAAATAATTACATTGCTATTGCTACAAAAGGGCTTCGTATTACAGAAAAGTGCCTCAAATCCATGGGATTTACAGACCTGTTGCTAATTAATAAGCTTTTTAAAGAACCCAATAAAATGTTATAAAAGAACTTCTTGAGTTACAAAGTTTTAATAAAATGCACTAAAAACTAAAACTAATTTTTAGCTATCCCAAAATTCTCAAAATAAAAGGGATAACATAGCACATGCAATTCATTTAAATATATTTTTTTGACATTTTAGATTTGACAATCCGTTATTCCTATATAATATGTCATTTCTATGTTCTATGTTCTCCACATCTATTGTTCTTCCGGCTGCGGTTTCATTTTCTATGTGGAAAAGACTTGAGTGTAGATCCTCGCAGTGGCGGCACGTGATCAATACGTAGAGAGGGGCGCTGATTAAAGCATGTTTTATATATATATATATATATATATAATGAAAATATGTTTGTATATGTGTTTGTGTATAATGACAATTGGCTGCTAAAACTTGCAGTTATAATAAAAGTCTTGAATTTATAATAAAACTTATAATAAAGTTTATTATAAATTCAAGACTTTTAAACATTTTGCTGTGAGAGTGATTTTTACTATATATTTTAAATATCTTGGGAAATTATTTTTTCTTAGCTTTATAATTAAATATATATATATATATATTTAAGCTTATATATATATATATATATTAGCTTTATAATTAAATTTGATAGGTTTTTTTAAGATTTAATAGTTGAATAGTGCACTGCGCTGCAAAAAGAAATGTTGAATCATATTAGATTTATAGGCATCTATGAAATATTGACCGTTCTTCGTCATTTTTTACATTCAAGAGTCAAAAACGCGGATGATGTGGGCTGCATATGAATTTATTTCATTCCGAGGTAAGTTAATCCCCGTAACAATCTAATAATTGCGTGTAAAAAGCGTTGAACAATGTTAAATCAATCGCATATATATTAAAAGTTGGTTCTTTTGTTACCAACGCCTTAATAAACTTAATAATCGCATTCATTTATATGCCCTTACAACAAATATATAAAAAGGTTATATAGATTCCGTCTTATTTTGATGGGTGTTTGGCATTTTTGGCTACATGGATGGCGTCGCTATTCAACATTATTACTAGACATAGTGCTAGAATGCGAAAATGCTGCATGAAAAAAGAGTTGCCCGATTGAATTTGCAATTTTTGCATGTAAAGTTTATTATACGAGTATAAGTGGTTTCAAAAATTAACTACCAACATCTCAAAATCGGGGCATGCCAGGGTTTTAAAATCGGTATACTTTGTTTTCTACTGATAATGAAATAACTGTATAATTGGTTTTCTGATGATTACAAAATACCTTCTATAAAATGATCATGTATATCGATTATCGAAAGATTTTATGTGATTGACTGACAGTTATTTATTTTATATTAACTGTTTGCTTACTGGTGGGACAGCGTCCATCCCAAACAAAAAAATTTAACGGTTAAAATAACGTTTTATATTGAAAAATAGTTTTCATAAAATGATAATGTACTTTGATTATCAAAATATTTTAAATAGATGACTGCCATTTATTTATTTTATATTAAAAAAAACGTAAATATATGTGATTTCTGTATAGTTGTACTCGCTAAAAGTAAATAGCATTTCATACTTCATAGACAATATAATCGTACAAAATGTTGTACAAATCGTTCCATTCGTTATTTGGATATCGTGTCCACAGATTCTTACATGCCATTAACAGCCGTTTACACACGTAGATAATGTTAAATTTGAGTTAAAGAATGTGTTCAATATTTAAATCCGTCAAAAAGACAAATTTAACCATTCAACCCCTCACACTTTCCCTTTATATACATAAATGTAGAGAATGTAACTAATTTTTGATCGGAATATTGATATGAACTTTTATATTTTAAAAATATAAACTATTGAACGAACAATTTAAAATAGAATTACTTATATAACTTTAAAAATAAACTTATTCTTGTATAAACGGGCATTTTGTTCAAGGATTTATTTAAAAATATCAAAACTATATTGAAAAACAACAGAATCCCTTCAAATTCATATTCTTAAGTGCAGCCACAATAGCGAAATAATGCCAATTCTGGAAGACCTAAGATAAACTGGCTTATTTTCTGGCGACGGCCGCTCAACGATACGCCGCAGACAATGCTTTGAAAATAGCTAATATTCATATTCGTTCATTCAAACTCACAATCGCATTTAAAACTCTGTATCTTCGTTCTCTCTGGATCAGTCTGAATTCGTGGCCCTACAACGAAACCACAGTGTAGAAGATTATTGTAGTGCTGCCATCTTATAACAACCACACTGCCGAATTTAGTTGCTAAATATGTTACAAGATGACAGCACTACATTATTGTGGAAGGACGTTTTGAAAAAGTTTGCAAAATATGCAAAAGTTTTTTACAAAAATGTTTAATACATTTATATAAATTAAAATAGTAATGTTGGGGTTTTTCTGAGGAAGCCGCGCGCCTTGGACCCTCTGAGCATGAGCCGCCACTGGATTCTCGCCTAATACCAGCTCAGTTTTGCTGATCGCCTGAGATATTGCAGCAGTCATCCAGAACAATGTTTTGTAAACCCTATAATATTATTATCGTCACTGTAATCACTGCTATCATTGTTCAAAGAACAATTAGAACACTGGCAAAGAATCTAGAAAAATTATTTGCTTCCAGTATCAGGATTCATTTTATCTGGGTTTTGAATTAAGAATACTAAAAATTATTTAAATCCTCAAGGACACGCGGCCAACACCCACTTCGCCTTGAATCCACTCATGAAACTATACATCTACGCTTTAAAAGTGACTGCAAAAACAGTACTTTCAAAAGCCTATTAATAGGCTTGCGGTTGATAAACGGTATCACCTAAAAGCCTATTTTTAGACTTGCAGTAAATAAATGTTGGCATCAAAAAGCCTATTTTAGGCTTGCGTTAGATAAAGTGCTAAAATGCCATTCATGTCCAAATACAATACGTTTATGAGCGCCCCATGGTTTTATTTGAGTCGCTTATTAACAAGAATGATGCAATTGTTTAAAATTATTTTTTCTTTTGAGTGCATTTTACAAAAACCGTGTCACTTTTTTAAAAAGTGTTTTTATAAAATTTTATTTAAGGTTAATCCATTGGTTAATCCATTTTTTCTCCGATATCCCAACAAACGTTTTTCAATTCGTTTATTGAATTCGTCATGACCGATGACTGTCTGTCCGGATGTCTGTTTAAAGTTCTTGGATGACATTTTGTAACATATTTCTCTCTAATTTCTGAAGATCTGAAATAGAGTACACACTTGAGTCCAGTGGAACATTTTAATCTATTGAAATTGGACGAATCTTTGAAAAATAAAACCGGTATTTTTTTGCGAAATGGCCAGCAAAAAAACTCACTAGCCCATAATCTTATAGTCCCATTGTTGAACGACAGTTAGAAGCCAATAGTTTCAAAATAGAGTATATATATTTATAAATAAATAAGTAATTATAGCGTGAAAGTTATAAAATACCAGAAATCACACTAATAAGGCGCGAAGCTGCACTAATATACCTCTTTCTTTTAACTTATCTTCTCTTACAAGGGGGGGTTGATTGGACTTTACACCTGGTGGCTTGTAATATGTCATGACTGACTTCTGATCGTTTCGGTATATTCATACTCTTTTTACATTTTTGATACTTCGGTATTCATATCTTATGCAATATATCGGCTTCTGGGAGTGTTGTCTAGACAAAAAGCGTGCTTAACCGGGGAGTGGGGGTCACAACCCCCCCGGCCAATCTTTGGTATATTGCTTCCATTTCCTTGTCTACTTTTATGGTGATATATATATATATATAATCCCATTGCTGTAAGAAAATAAAAAAACGTCCAATATGTGGCTTCCCTCCTGTGAAAGAGAAATTTCTTCCAGCAATGGAATTTTTACGGGTCATACTGGGTATGAATCCGTGGGGTGATAAATGTTTTATTGCCTTCGAAAATTTCAAGAAAATCCGTGTGGTGAAAGAAAAAGAAGTAGCATTAAGTTGTTTACATTTTAATTATCAAAAATCTTTGAATTCAGTTATTATTCTTAATTACTAGTGATCGCGAATCGTACATTAGTACATTGCATACCTTGCCCGCAACAACTCACATTTTATTCTTTGTGCGAGTTCTTAAAATATAATCATTAATTAACACACTCACATTGAGTTCTACAATTTTAACTTTTAAAACAAACAAACATTATTTATTATGCATATTATTATTACGATTAAATTTACATTCATTTTATGTACACTCTTAAGGAGGAGAACCTGCACGTGTGAGACTAGGCTTTATAATACTTTTCCAAAATCATATATTCGACCTATTATATAGTGCAGATTTGCACTTACCTCTGTTTGTCGGCTTGGACATTCTGGACTTCGATTTACTTAAAGCACATTCTTTTACGGTCATTGCCTCAATTCTATAAAGCACACTCTCGAGCAATTGAAACAGAAACACACTATGCCTTCTAGGACATCATCGATTCCAATTTCTTGCTTGATATTTTTAATTCTCTCTCCTCGCTGCCACATCATTTCACACGCCTTCCGTATCTCTATTGGCTGTTCTTCCAGGCGATGTAGCAACACAGCAACACTCCTTCATTGGCTACCTTACTATCCAATGCTACTTAGTTTCAGCCTTGATCTCAAGGAGATCGCTTTGCCCCAACCACACCTGCGATTTGTGTGAACTGAATGTATTGGGGTCATGACTTCCCGGGCCAAAATTGTTATTAAATGGCGCCTACGAGTCTGCACTTTGTTTTTGTTGTACATATCGTATAAATCTCAAAACTGCATCTTGGTCTCACAATTGGCTCAATAGAAGTGGATCTAAAATGGATTTCAAAATCTGACCCAAACTGAGAAGCCAGCCTAACTAAAACTCTGTAAAAATGTTATAAAAGCAAACGAAAGTTTGCAAAAAGATGCATTTCCCTTCCTTCTGATACTGATTTGTAATTCCGACTGCCATTTTTGTAGTCTGACTCGAATGGATGCCAAAATGCACGACGATTTAAATGAAAGTGCGGGTTATACGCCACATTCTAATCAGCCTCGGTGCTAGAGTTTTCACAGTCCTCCCTTTTTCTGATTTCGAATCTCAAAATTAGATTCTGTGTGAATAGAAGAAGAGATGCATTTCGTTTTGGTATTCATTTGCGGTAATGACCAACTGATTATGGCGATGGAGACATATTCCGAAATGTCTTAAATGGGCTGAAATTTTGAAAACCATGTAAATCACGATTTCAAATGAATCAGGGTCCATTCTCCATTCCTATTGAAAGGGAATCAACAGTTGCCTGAACCTTTGACTCGAAAACTGCAATAGGTAAAAAGATGCACTTTTCAACATAGTTGAGACATGTTTATAACTTTATTCATTCTGTCTGTCCGTTAGTACGATAACTGCCTTAAAAATGACTTCAAATTGAAATTGTCAACGAAAAATTTAAGTGAATCATTCTGATATATGTCATTTCCATGTTGTAACTTCTATTGGTTTTTTTTTTTCAAATACTGTTCACGTCCAAATACAATTCCTTTATGGACGCTCCACGGTCTTATTTGAGTCGCATGTGCCCAAGAACGCTGCGATAGCTAAAAATTAGGCTTTACATTTTAGTGCATCTTACTAAAACAGTGTCACTTAAAAATAATTCTTTATAATATTTCATTAAAAAACAAGCTTCGTATTTGGAAATTTCTAAAAGTTTTAGAGAGTATGAAAATTTTCTCCCATTTTGCTCTTGTAGCTCCCTTTCTTTTAGCCTTTCTTTGCAAAAAAAATGACGTGATCCACATGCCGATCTCCTACTGTGCCTCCACATGGATATAGGCGTAAGTTTTAACTACAGATGCTCGTTGATTTGAAAGAAAATCTTCTACATTCTAACGAGTCCTCAACTTTCCACCACTTTACTTCCATTAGTCGAATCGCTGAATTAGATTAAGTATAAAGTGTCGCATAAAAAATATGGGTAACCCACAAAATGACGTGCAAATTATATGTAATAAGTATTTATACGTAGCAGCTGCAATGATCCACCAAATTTCCCCAAGAGCGAGCACACTTACCTTATCCAAAAATAAACAATACACTGATCATTAATTTCACAATTCTATCTTTAAAATTAATAACTATTTAACCCTCAATTATGATTAGATATATAATTACAAAAATCCCTCCTAATTAACTATTTCAAGAAATAACCCAGGAGGTTTTAATGTGTTTGATCAAAACATTTCGAGGAACTACACTCGGCCTGCTGCAAATACGGTTGACACTTTGCTTTGCTTTGCCTCATTGGCTCACCTGGCTTGTCGCGGTGATCTGGCATAAGTCATAAGTTGAGGTATCAGCTACCTTTTTTATTAAAATCAACATTTTGATACTGGTGTTACTGATTTTTTAGCAATCCTATTCGTAAACATCATGTCATCACCTGACATATCTTACGACTTTCTTTGTCTTCTGATATCAGACACACACTTTTCTTTTTGCAACCACATCTCTTCCATGCTCCGAGAAAACTCTCTTTCTCGACTTTCATTGGTCTATGTGTCCCATGACTGTCACTGGCCTACACTTTATACGATGTTGAGGGGTGCATCCTGATTGGCTCCTATGGAGATTATGCTGGGTTTTTTTTTAAAGCAACCTTTACTCCTTTTGTCGAAATCGTGAATTATTCCAGCTGCTGATGTCATGGAACTTCTCCGAGTAAAACTGTCAGATGAGACGTCACTCGTCGGAGTTCTTTCTTCAACTTAAAATTGCCTAAATGGTGCTAAATGGTCTCACATAAAGTGTTGCAATTATTGCAAATAGGTCTCAGATAAAGTGTTGTAATTATAGCAAATAGGTCTCACATAAAGTGTTGTACTTAAAGCAAATAGGTCTCACATAAAGTGTTGTAATTATAGCAAATAGGTCTGACATAAAGTGTTGTAATTATAGCAAATAGGTCTGACATAAAGTGTTGTAATTATAGCAAATAGTTCTCACATAAAGTGTTATAATTATAGCAAATAATCGTGTGTGTGCGACAAAGGTAAATGCCTCACTGATATTTTATCACATTTTATTTATTGTCTTTCTGCTATACTTCATATTTTCAGATTACTCATTATACTGTTTATGAACATCGACTAATTTATCTATCGGGCACCACCGCCAAGTGTTGATTTGCACAACATTTTTGTGTTTAAAGTGTAATCATTCCAATCGGATCTGGGCTTTGTTAGGGACTTGTTAGTAATTGCATTTTGTTTAGAGGCCCGTATATATTAAATGATACATATTTTGGAAGACATGTAGTTGTTGCTGTTTGTAAACCTCTTAACCTAAAAAATCTTAGACCACGTCTAAAAGACCATTTTCGATTGAGTGGTGAGAAGATATTCCATCAACAAGCAATTCCAAAAAGTCACCGATAGAGCCGACGATATGAGTCGAAGACAAGATAGAACAAGGAAAAACCTTGACCTTGTTCTCAAACAGATTTACACATTTGAACACTCTAGGACCCGAAAGAACTATTTTTAGCGAGAAGTGTGTGTGGCCGCGGTCAATGTATGTATCCACTCCATCTCAAAAACTAATGAATCCAATTTCATAAAACTGTATATGTAAATTACTTGTAAGTAATGCTGGTAATGATTAAATGTTGGTAGGATTCAGAGAAAAAGCCGTTTTTGCGAAAGGGCCCTCAAAAATTGTCAAAGCCAAAATACAAGGTAAGATCAAAAAGTTCGGAGACTGTGCTGATATCTCCAACCTTGATTGAAGGAGAGGGAAACTATTTTACCGTGGCGTAGAGACACATGTGAAGCGAGATATGAAAATGAAGCAGAAACATTGCAGAAGGTAATGTCGGCGATTTCTCCAAAACGCTGACAGAATTTGATATTCGCACGTTGCTCTTCAAACACCATTTCCATTTTTGAAGAACACGAACGACTACAATTCACTGACACGCATTGTCTGGAGACACATGCACTGCGGATCTGCTTCTTTCTTTTCACATCTCGCGTCACATGTGCTTCTACGCAACGGTGAAATCGTTCCCCGCTCCTCTAATCAGGGTTGGGGATAACAATACAGTCTCCGAACATTTTGGTCCTACCTTGTATAAGACAACGTTTGCGCAAACGTATCTATTAAATGCTTATTTTTGTTGATAAAAATAATAAGACTAACCCTATTACTATAAGACTAATCTTTCTGGAGATAACGCATTTTTGCTACGCCGCCTTTGAAAATGCATTCCGTTACAGAATATAAACGAAAATGGAATCAAAAGTGTCCGATTAGTATCATTTCAAATAATGATGCGCGCTATTTTGCGCAATGAAACCCAACTAAATGATTATGAAACACTTGGATCATGAAATACTTTCCAACTAAAATTTTATTTAAACGTCTCTAAAATGCGATACATTCAACGGCTCTATTTTTTTAATTATCACAATAATTCATTTTACTTGAAAACTTAGATATTCATCGAAAAAAATCAACTTTATTCAAATGACTTCATCGGAATATAACTAGTCTGGCTCACTAGCGGTGAATATTTAATTCAAACACTTTCATTCCAGAGTTCAATAATTTAGCTTGAAAAAAATTCCCCATTCTTATACAACTCATCTTACAATCCCTTGTTTGCATTTTGCATCCTTTAAAACTAGACTTCGTGGTAGAAATAATCAAAGTTGGATGATCATTTAAACCAAAGAATAACGTAATCGCGTCGGCACAGTATATAGATGCACAAAATATACGTAAAAATAAAGCGGTTTTAGGACGGATGCAACACTCAATATAAATTTAAAAGAACTTTAAAAATCACGATTTTCACTCTGGGAAAAAAAGATGGATTCTCTATTTTATTTTGAAGTGGGTCACGTGATCTCTTCACATTATATGGGTGTCATACTGAGCTTTTTTTTATATATTTTATGGGATATTTTGATTATTTTCTGAAATTTTCGAACCAATTTGTTAATTTTTACTCGCATAAAAAATGTTTGAAAAATGAGGTCCCATAGGGTTCAATGTATTTCATTTTTTCAATCCGGGTTCCGTCCAAAACTAATGGGGTGATATTATTCATTTCCATTTCCATATGTCCCACAAACCGTCTCAACATACCAAAATTTTATTTTGAAAAAGTCATTTTTACGGCAGTTAACGTGCGAACAGACAGACAGACAGAATGAGCAAAGTCTATAAACACTTTTCAACTCTGTTGTAAAGGGATAGAAATGAGTTTGAGTCTGTCGGGAATGTCCTGTGCTGCCACTTCAGATTTTTTTCCTCATTTTATCACGGACTGAATTTCGGTGATGCAGTGAGATTCCCATTAGCAAGTGTCGTATAGTAATTGTAATTATATCTAGCTTTTATTAGGAGATCGTATATTAATAAACAATGCTGGTAGGCGGTTCCATACAGTTAAAGCAATTTATTAGAACCAACGTTACGAAAGGAGGAACATCTACTTTGATTTATATATACCCACTCATTGGATGTACTTATATAATTTTTTTTATGTTTGGTAAAAGTTCGAATTGTACATATTTCAGCTTTTCTTAGTTTATAGTTTTTAATTTAATATTCTTGATTCACAATTTAAAAAGCTTCATTGTTCCTGTGACAGCTAACTTTTTTCCAGGTGGAAATGGCTCCATTGCTAAGTTGTATTATTGTTGTCCCATAATTGTAGAATTCCCTGTTACTCCCAGTGTAACAATGCATACATAAAATATTTGCTTTATTGAATGCATTGTAGGGTCCATTTAAAATAGGGTTAAAGTAGTCCAAAAGTTGTTAAAGTAACTAAGTAGTGGTTAAGTAGCTGAATAAGTAGCATTAAGTACATTAAGTAGCTTGTTCTGTATAAAAGAAGCCGAAGAAGAAATCCTTTCATACTAGAAGTTGCACTTCTTGCAAAATCTGAAACTTGTGATAAAATCTAATGAACACTTTGGACGTTGATGAATGAGGAAATAGTGTCCTCCTCGCGTAACTATTTGATTGCATTTCCAGATAGAAATTGGTTTACAATAATTAAAACACAAATTATGTAAAAGTATTATAATGGATAAATATTATATAAAGATATATTAGAATATTTTTACTATTTTAGACCATAACTTATTATAATATCTGGAGAGATGACACCTATTTGAGCTTAAAGAAAGTAACGATCTGAGTGTGATTTTGAAGATAATCTCTAAATTATATACAGTTAAAGGCTATTATTTAAAGGTCTGGACCGCTTGACCATGGCGACACATTCGAAAAAACACTTGGTTTCAATTTGGAAAAATATCGACCACTACAAAACTTTTGGCGCGTTTTGAAAACTGCTGGAATTTCCTAATTGGATAAAGACATTTCCAAGTTGCTCGCATTTTTCTAGACATTTTTACAGAGGGTGTATAAGCGGATCGTTGCTCAGTTTGACTAAGCTGACATGATACGAGTCGAAGGTCATTGTGAAATACGTCAGTGTCTGGAAACTATAGTCATCTGTTTTATAAATCAGTGGATCATTGAATGGCCTATTGAAAATACCTTTACAGGCAACCACCCATCCTTACGTCGTGAATTTGGGGTTACCACAGTCTTACGCTAGGAGGGAAGTTGGCAGATTTGACGACTTCGAGAACTTTCTCGAAGTAACGAATATCCTACGAGATACGAGCCCCTTCGGGAAGTTTTTACTCAGAGTCTCTTAGGGGAGTCATTCCTTAGTTGCTGAAGTTGGGAGTTCCATGGATGGGTGCCGTACACGACTGTTTAAGAATTGCAGTATCTCCTGAACGTCATTTCCAGAGGAGAGATTAAAAAATATCGATCACAGTGGTTCAAAAAACTTATATAAAACTAAAATGGAGCCTTAAATATTCCCTTGAGCATATTAGAGTAAAATTTGAAATTTCCACTCTAATTGAATTTCGTCCTTTCATTCCTCGATTTTTCTCGGAGAACACAGACGTGATCGACATGCAGGTTGCGTAGTTTGTCTTACATGGATATCGGCATGCGTTTTAACTGCAAATGCTTGTTGATTCGAAGAAAGGGGGAAAACTTTCTGCATTCTAATGAGCGACGCTTTTCATTTCGGGAATTCGGATTCCGAAATTAGATTATGCATGTAAGTAAAGATAACAGTCTCAAACTGTTCCCTGGTGACACGAGAGAACCCACGACTAGAGATCTGCAAATGAATTTAAAACTATCTGCGAATGACCGCAAATTTGTTAATGTTTGGAATAAATACCAAGTGAGACATTTCGGAGTGCTTGAAGATGCAGATATTTTATGAATTTCTTTTTCTTAATTTGTGTTATCTTTCTTATTTTTTGTTCTCCTTCTTATTTTTTGTTCTCTTTCTCATTATTTGTTCTCTTTCTTATTTGCTTGTTCTTTTCTTATTTGCTGGTACCTTTTCTTATTTGCTTGTTATTTCTCTTATTTGCTGTTCTCTTTTGTTATTTTTTGGGCTTTTTCTTTTTTATTCTGAGTTCTTACTTTCAATGTTTGTTCTCCTGTGCACGTTTTGTTTCCCTGTGCACGTAAGTATTGTTCCTTTTATAGCATTTCTGTATAGGATAATCATCCGCCAGTAACCCTTTACCTTAATTAACTCCACTTCTTCATAATGATGTGGGCAGCACATGATTGTCACGGTTTTATTATAGTATTTTTCTGCGCTACCACTTTATCATTGGATGATTCGTCTATCTGATTTTGTTGTCAAGTTTGTTATACCAACGTTTTAAATTATGTACTAGGGGCGCTGTCATACCATTTATTCCACCGGACAAAATCACTTTAGTACAGTTAGATTTAGTGTGGACACTCTTGAACTTTTCCTTACTACTGGGAAGTTGCTGGGATGCTTAAGAGCTCTTAATCCCCAATTCTAAACATCGACGGCGGCGCTGAGAATGTCAATTTCACAGTAATACTACGATTTAACTTTCCAATGAGTTCCTTTCTATCCCGTTCTTCACAACATGCTGCTCTTGCAGATTGTTTCCATCTGGCTATCATCGTGTCTTTTGAACTGCGTATAATTCTAAAACTCTAATGTGGGCAGAGCATAACTTTCCCTGCAGACTCATATAAACGTTATCTTTACTTGTTCAATAATTCATTATATTGAGTTTAATTGTACAAAATAACACCCATAATTATTTTAAATGACACCGAATTTGCAGATTTAATTCAATTTTCGTTCTCAATGGGTAACTGAACTTATTTTCAACGGTGGCGTAACTGAAATGAGAGAAAACTAAAATATCTCGAGAATGGCTAGTTCTAGTGTAATGATGTCGGTCTTATTCTTTTCATCGTTAAAAATTACGTATGAAACAAGCATTTAATGGATATATTTGAGCAAGCTTAGCTTTTTATTTTAAATTTTGACGATTTTTACGGGCTATTTCGCAAAAAAATAAAGCGGGTTCTTTTATCCCGAATCGTACCAAAAACAAATCAGTATCAGGGTCACACACAAGTGACTTACCAACCCAATTTTTTGAATATTGGCCCATTACTTTTTGAGTCAGAGTGGATACATACATTGCACAGACAGACAGACACACAGACGTCACGCTAAAAATAGTATTTTCGTGTTCTAGAGGTCCACAAAAATGTCGATCCGTCAAAAACTCGAGTTGCGATTTTCGGCATGATTCCAATACTTTCCCTATACATTAGGTCTCACAATTACCATGTATTGCAGGGAACGTAAAAAGAAGAACCCTTTCAACATTCTGTGACGAACATAAGAAGTGGAAGGTATTTAGGAGCCAGAAGAGAAAAACAACGTACAGGCAGTTACTCTTCTGACGCAAATCTAGGGTTTCCATATCAATATTGTCGGTTCAGGGTTTCTAGATAGAGCGATTTATTTAATTTGGCGACTTTCGGCACCATTTCAAATGTTCGAGAACCTTCTCGAGATAACGAATATTCTACGCAATACGAGCCCCTTCTGGAAGTTTGTATGGAGAGTCTATAAAAGCAGTCATCACTCAGTTGGAGCAATTAACGTGACATGAGCTACATGAAATTGCGAAGTATGTCAATATTTTGAAAATAGTATCTTCTGTTCTGTGAAATGGGAACATTTACTGGCTGTTTTACTGCACCTGACAGATGTTTGATAATCTTGGGCGATAGATCCTATATGGCTGCATAGTGTTCCTGTTTACGCCTATCCAGATTCCTTTTTGTATCCCAAGAATACACCCACGATTTCAGAGGATGCGTAGCAACCATTTTAATGAGCCAAACAAGCCTCTGAAACTCGAGTTGCCAAATTAGATCAGGTGTGAAAGTAAAGATAGTCTTGTTGGCGTTCCCTTTCTCTAAAGGACAAACAAGGGGATATGCAATTAATGAGTAAGAATCGAACCTAAAACTGTCACGGAAGGCGTCTATTTCGCACAATAGGGTAACTGTCCCATTCGGAAATGCCAAAATAAGCACATACAATCGCAAAATCTAGTGTACAATATCACAAGAACCCTCCAGAAAGCAACGGCTTATGGTGGATAAAGTGTTAACTATCTAACAGGGCAATCAAACAACCGTCAGTTACAATTAAATACTCGAATCATTCACAAAATAACACCCACTATGTCTTGTATCAGAGAACAGAAACATGATCCTTTTGCAGACCCTTTTATTGGAAATTTCTATGAAAAAATTCAAGACGTTATCTACAAAATTTGAGCTGTTTCGAAAAGTCGTCAAGTTGACGATATTATACCCGATGTATCGCCAAAGTCAAAGTACTCCCCTATAGTAGCATGTAATACGGGTCCCATATTTTGCCTATACGAGTATTATATATCTTGACATTACATTGGAAATATTTCCAATGTAATCGCAATATTGGGCAAATTATGGGGTTACATGGACTTCCAATATTGGCTAATATTTTCATTACATTATTACGCCAATATCGGTGGTACATTGGAAATATTTCCAACGAAACGCCAATATCGGGGTCATATTGTTCCAATATTGGAAGTCAATATTGGTTCCATTCCTTCAAAATGCCCACTTTTACATATGGGTCCAATATTGGCTGCCAATCTTGGACCCATATTGGATTGCTACTAGGGTCAGATCATCCAATAATAACAATGGTTTCGAAGACACTTCCACTGCAGACACCTTTCTCCACGGATCGGTTCCGTGTTCATTATGCAACGTTAACTGCAATGGCAGCAATACACTTGATACAAGCCATCATTTTTGCGAACTTCTGTGGGAACCGACCATTTCAGTCCTTCCACGTAACTTTCAGATTTAATTTTAAAGCTTATTGTAGACTCGTTTTCTTGCTGTCATTGCAATTAACGGTTAATTTAATTTTAAAGCTTATTGTAGACTCGTTTTCTTGCTGTCATTGCAATTAACGGTTAATTTAATTTTAAAGCTTATTGTAGACTCGTTTTCTTGCTGTCATTGCAATTAACGGTTAATTTAATTTTAAAGCTTATTGTAGACTCGTTTTCTTGCTGTCATTGCAATTAACGGTTAATTTAATTTTAAAGCTTATTGTAGACTCGTTTTCTTGCTGTCATTGCAATTAACGGTTAATTTAATTTTAAAGCTTATTGTAGACTCGTTTTCTTGCTGTCATTGCAATTAACGGTTAATTTAATTTTAAAGCTTATTGTAGACTCGTTTTCTTGCTGTCATTGCAATTAACGGTTAATTTAATTTTAAAGCTTATTGTAGACTCGTTTTCTTGCTGTCATTGCAATTAACGGTTAATTTAATTTTAAAGCTTATTGTAGACTCGTTTTCTTGCTGTCATTGCAATTAACGGTTAATTTAATTTTAAAGCTTATTGTAGACTCGTTTTCTTGCTGTCATTGCAATTAACGGTTAATTTAATTTTAAAGCTTATTGTAGACTCGTTTTCTTGCTGTCATTGCAATTAACGGTTAATTTAATTTTAAAGCTTATTGTAGACTCGTTTTCTTGCTGTCATTGCAATTAACGGTTAATTTAATTTTAAAGCTTATTGTAGACTCGTTTTCTTGCTGTCATTGCAATTAACGGTTAATTTAATTTTAAAGCTTATTGTAGACTCGTTTTCTTGCTGTCATTGCAATTAACGGTTAATTTAATTTTAAAGCTTATTGTAGACTCGTTTTCTTGCTGTCATTGCAATTAACGGTTAATTTAATTTTAAAGCTTATTGTAGACTCGTTTTCTTGCTGTCATTGCAATTAACGGTTAATTTAATTTTAAAGCTTATTGTAGACTCGTTTTCTTGCTGTCATTGCAATTAACGGTTAATTTAATTTTAAAGCTTATTGTAGACTCGTTTTCTTGCTGTCATTGCAATTAACGGTTAATTCATTCTGTTGGAGCGCATAATAAACGCGAAACCGGTCCATGGATCCTGTTATCTGCAACACGAGTAGCTTCCTTATTCCAATCGCCCTCCGTCAAGGGCGATGTCCATTTCAATTTGAGAAAGATACTTTGGCGTGGATACTTTTGAATGATACTTTGGCGTGCATTGCGGGCGTATCCGCAGTACAGGCTCTATCAACCGATGAAGTATTTATTACATTCAATATACGTGTTTTGTGTATTCCTGATGCCTATTATTACTGATTAGTAAATGCCTTACAGCTTTGTAATGGACGCTTTTCTAGCCAAATTCCTTCGTTTAACTTCATCCATTCTCGGCTGATCCTTGTTATTCGATGGATTATAGTATTATAGATCAAGTGGTATGCCGGTGACTATAGAGATGATAAAGATGGCTACTATAGACCAACTTAACGTGTGCACTGAAGAACTTTTCATTTTGAAGACTCTAGGAAAGTACTCGATTAAAAACACCTTTCCTTCAATTTCCGTAAATGTTTCGCGGCCTCGCAAATCGAAAGGTCGACATCAAGCTTTTGCTGCATTCTGAAAGCACAATGGTCACGTATTAACCCATTGCGCGATGTCTGTGTCAGTTCCAGCTCACGATTCGAACCAAAATGCAATTCCAGTCGCTACGATAGAATGATACTAATGAACTCGTCTTACAGTGCTAATTACAACTCCCTTCAAAATAATTGCACTCCCCTCCCGACCTTCCTATCATTAACAAGAGTAATAACGTCTAGAAATTTTCGGAATGACTACAAGGAACAAAAAGTAGACCGCCTTTATTGACTTCATTTGCGCTCTGACTGACTTAGAAGATCCAGAAACTAAATGCATCCAGATTCCCTAACAAGACTTAATATGAGTCGCAGCCAATTCTACAATTCTGCCCATTCTCTCTTTCTTGTAATCCAGTCAGTCCCATTTAGAATTTCGAGCACGAAAATGATGTTCGCAAAAAAGACCCGCATCGTACCGAAATCTATTCGGCATCAGGGTCACCCATGAGTGACTTGCCTGAAATATTTTATGAAATTCGATCTATTAGATTTTGAGTTAGAGAGGACACACACGTACATTGTACATACACACACAGATGGTATACTAAAATATCTTTTCGGATTCTAGAGGTCCCAAAACGTGTCGATCCGTCGAAAAATGAAGTTCCGATTTTCAACGCACGATTCCAAGAATTGCGCTATACATTACTATGTGTTGTAGAGAAAATAATAATAGCAATGTTGTGATCCTTTAAACACAGATAAGGATAATTGTCGTGATTGATGTCAAGTGTTTAGTCATAAATAATCAAAGAATGATCTAAAAGGAATTTCTAAAGAGAAATCACGAAGGTGTATATAGTAATAAGTTGCGAACACAAGCGTGAAAAAATGATCCAACAATCACAGGCGACGGCACGTTCGGAGATGGAAACTAGATAGTGTCTCGATTTATCAGGAACTTACTCCTCAAATACCTGCATTCGAATCATCAGATTCGTGTGCAGCGAATTATTACTTCTACAATACATGGTAATAGAGTATTCAACACCAAGTGGCCTCCGTCCGTCCAAACGGTTACCTTACACCTTTCTGGTAGGTCGGACGGTCTGGGTCTCAACACCATGTGGCCTCAGCCCTGGCAACAGCATGGCAACCGGGAATGTAGGATAGACAGTCAAGACTTAATCTTTGTGCTAACATACATTTTGGAGTGGCAAATCGTTATCAAAATAACATAAATAGTATTGATCCATATATTTCAGATTCCAAAAATGGATGAACTTCTTTTCGAGCTACATTATTGCCGATTACAATTATACTTAAGCTCATTATTGCTTAGAAACATTTCAAACTTAATACTTTATCAATAATTAAGTTGTTTTACATTAATAGAAAATAATAAACTTGCCTGTTGATCTTTATCACAAATTGAATTTTCAAGAATTAAGAACTTCCATTTTGAAATGGTCAGTATTATCAAATCCTTCTTGGAATTAATTCCCTTTTCACGTCTTCCCGATTTTAATTTAATATGACCGGATTTTCCTGTTTTGGAAATACGGCAGATTCTAAAAAAAAAAATATGCAAAATCTCTATCACCTCGACTACTCCATTCCAAACAGCACAAAATTTCGGCATATTTATAACCATTTTCTTCAAATCTCGTGCTTTTTAACACTTTACAGCATAGTTGAAAAGTGTTAATGACTTTTTCCATTCTGTCTGCCTATCTATGTGTCCGTTTGCACAATAACTGCCATAAAAATGACTTTATCAAAATGAAATTTTAGAATGTTGTTCAAGCGGTCTATGAGACCTATGGCAATATAAATGAACAATATCACCCAATTAGTTTTGGATTGAACCCGGGTTGAGAAAATGAAGTACATTGAATCCCGTGGGACCTAATTTTTCAAACATTTTTAAGCGAATTTAAAATTCGCAAATGGCTTCGAAAGTTTTAAGAAATATTCAAATTATCCCATAAAAAATATAAAAAAACATTTCAGCAAAATAGATTCGGTAGATTTTTTAAATAAAAATTAAAATAATAATTACAGCCATATTATGTGAAGAGATCACGTGACCCACTTCAAAAGGAAATATGGCGTCCATCTTGTGTCAAAATTGTGATTTTTAAAGTTCTTTTTAATTTGTATTTAGTGTTGTATCCGTCCTAAAACCGCTTTATTTTTGCTTAATTTCAGTGCATCTATATTATGAAACAAAGCAATTACAATATATTTGAGTTCAAATGATCCACGCATCCATCTTGTGTCACAATCGGGATTTTTAAAGTTCCTTTTAATTTATATTTAGTGTTGTATGCCTCCTAAAACTGCTTTATTTTTAATTATTTTCTGTGCATCTGTATTTTGAAACAACGCAATTACAATATATGTGAGTTTAAATGATCATCAAATTTTGATTATCGAAGCTTAATTTTCACGTATTGAGAATGTAAACACATAAAGATGTAGGATAAGTTGTATAAACATTGCTGAATTCCTTTAAAACAAAATTATTTAGCTCTGGCGTCTGCAATATAACTGATATGAATGAAACATTAATTGATTTTACGCAGTGAACAGTCGACTTAATAGCAGACTTTTTCGATGAAGTTTTAAGCATAGAGTTAAATTACTTTCATCTCAATGGTTTTAAGTTTTTAAATAAAATAAATTATTGTAGCATTGTGATGAATGAAAGGAATGGAAGAAAAGTGTATGAATTAAATATTTACAGCTTTTACATAGAGAGCCATGCGATTTATATTTCAATGACGTCATTTGTATAAAGTTCATTTTTTTCGATGAAGTTTTAAGTGTTCAAATATAATAATTTAATGTAGTATTGTTATCATTTTAAACATATTACCGCCGAATGTATCGAATTTTAGAGATGTTTAAATAAAATTGTATTGCAATTGGAAAGTGTTTCATAATCAATGCATGATTGATCTTTCTTGTTTTACAAAATCAAATGGATCCAGTCAAAGAATGATAACGTGGTGTCCTACAAACGTTTTTGAAGCAGACGATAAAGAACATGTGACGTCATTTTGGAAAGCGCTCTATATATAGGGAGAGTATTGAAATGGTTATTGTATTTTCGAGGGATCTACACATTCCGGACCTCTAAAAACAGGAAAAAACTGGGATGTCTGTGCATGTATGTATGTGTGTGTCTGCCGGTGCAATGTATGTATGTACTCGAACTCAAAGCGAATGGACCCAATTTCATAAAATTTGATAGTCACTTGTGGATGACCCTGGTGCTGATGCGATTTGGGTACGATTCGGGATAAATAAAGAAAGCTGCATTTTTTTTTTGCAAAGGGGCCCGCAAAAGTCTAAACTAAAAGACTGCGAACGCTCAAATAGATCCATTCAATGCTTGTTTTATATTTGATTTATGACGATCAAAAGAATAAGGCCAAATCCCATTACTCTATGACTCATCGTTCTCGACCTATTTTAGTTTCGCCGCTTTTGAAAATACGTCCAGTTACCAAATGATAACGAAAATTGGATTAATAGTGCCCATTGAGTGTCATTTTAAATAATAATGCGTGCCATTTTGCGCCATTCAAGTCATTGTAATGAATTATTGAAGATATAAAGAGAATATTTATTTGCATCTGTAGTGAAAGTCATGCACTGCCCACGTCAGATTCTTTTTTTCACTCGATCTCAAATCATTGTAATTTCGAGATTTAACAATGAGTATAGGATTGTTACAAACAAATATTTTTTCATGAAATCCAAAGTTTTCAAAACATCCTTCACAGATCCGTTCTGCACAAGGAAGCGATGAGGCCCTTTGCCCAATCGCGTCTCGTTCTTGTCAGCGTCTTTCTAGAATTTCCCAAAGAGACACGACTACTTTCAATGACAATTGAATGCGTGTAGTTGGATTTACAGATGAGAAAAATAGGATGTGGCAGCACATAATTATTCTTTAATTCTTCCCTGCAGACCAATTCGCGTTCTCTTTATTTCTTCAATAATTCATTACATTGAGTTGAATGACACAAAACAATACCCATAATTAATTAAAATTATATTGAATTGGCACTTCAAATTCTATTTTCGCTCTCATTGGGTAACTGGACTTATTTTCAAAGGTGTCGCAGTGAAAATGCGAAAAATCTAAAATATCTCGAGAACGGCTACATCTAGTATAATGAGGTTGGCCTTATTCTTTTTATCTTTAAAAATAACGTATAAAACAAGCATTTAATAGATACTCGTATATTTGAGCATACGGAGTCTTTTATTTTAGATTTTAGGATATTTATGGGACATTTCGCAAAAAAAGCAGGTTATTGTTTTTCGAATCGTACCAACACCAGGGTAACCCACAAGTAACTTATCTACCAAATTTTATAATGTATTAGTTGATCTATTAGTTGTTCAGCTATAGTGGATAAGACAATTTTTGCTGACCATTTCGCAAAAAAGGTGGAGTAATTTATCCCGAATCATAACCAAAACAATCAGCACCAGAACTACCCACAAGTAACTTACCTCCCACATTTTATGAAGTTTGGTCCGTTAGTTTCTTAATTATAGTGGATACATGCATTGCATAGACAGACGTACAGACGTCACGCTAAAAATAAGATGTTTTCGTGTTTTTGATGTACCGAAACGTGTAGATCCGTCGAAAACTTGAGTTGCGATTTCCGGTATGATTCCAATACTTTCCATATACATTACCATGTATCGCACGGAAAGTAAAACAAAAAAAAAAAATCAATTTAAAAGCTTCGATTCCTTTATTGTCAGTGTCCGACTCAGACTAACTGCAACCCAGGGTAGACATTCCGGGGTCCCCTTTCATCTCTCGATATATATAAAATGAACAGCAATATATTTCATAAACATAATTGCATTTCAGAAAAAGGTATACGAAATTCATGCATATTTTATTGGCATTTAAATGACAACTTTCCTTGTCATAGCCAACATATTTTGATATATATATATATATATATATATATATATATATATATATATATATATATATATATATATATATATATATATATATATATGTGTGTGTATATATATATATATATATATATATATGTGTGTATATATATATATATATATATATATATATATATATGTGTGTATATATATATATATATATATATATATATAT